>JAPYZN010003134.1:0-13369 GCA_030522865.1 Psyttalia lounsburyi | reverse complement strand
AACGTTAATATTTTAGCTTATCGGGAAGTTCGTTACGAGGCTCGTCAAGGGCCGAATAAAAGAAAAACATCGCGTTACGAATCGTGTTGAGAATTAGTCTGGAAGATAGTAGTTCAACGCAACAATAATGGGAGCGAGCATAGCGAGCGACCAACAACCTCGACCAATTTTTTTTCCTTATTTTTCCACTGAATGGGCTTAGTTGGTCTCACTGAAAATTAGCGAGATAGCCTGAATCTTTTTATTACAGGAATTTCTAATGAATAAAACCCTCAGGTAAAGTCTTTGACATAGGAGAAATTCGGCCATCTAAAATAGAAAACAGGGTTGTCTCTCTAGTTCCAGTTACACTGTCCCGCTATCTCAAATTATCCTGAGGGCCAATTTACGAGGTAACGTCCAACTGTAGACGTCACACTATTCCCTCGCAATGTCTACCCCTCTCCAACTCGTAGAGTGGTAAATTGAATTCACGTCAACCACGATGAACTCGAATCAACTTAACGAGTTAACCAAATTTGATTATTATATGGTAACACAGAGGTAGTACAAAGAATAGGTGAATATTCATGAAACATTTCTCAAACACCCAATTGTTGAACAATTAGTGGATTTAATATGAGAAATTAAAGTCGTTGGCATGGCAATTCGATTAACAATTCAAATTGAATGATAATTAGTGATGGAGGGAGCCCTTCGTTAAATGCTAAACGGTGGATAACGTTGATGAGAGTGGATTTTCAGAGTAGTTGGAGAAGTTTTCCGTAAAAAACTTTCGCGTGACGAACATTTTATCTCTTATTGCCTGAGACCAAATGAAGAAACTCGTTTCCAGCTGAACAACTTATTTTTAGGTGTTTGCTATAATTGTTTATTGGTGATAACTTGACTTTTACTGAGTGAAATGGAAAATAATTTGATTCATGTTGAAGCTTCCTCCATAAAATACAATGCTCTCTAAAATTATTCAAATCCCTCCGTTTTGCCCCGCGATTGCTGAGCCCCCTCCCGAATCTTGTGTGAATGCCAAGTATCAATATCGCTCCATTCTCCCTGGAAATCACCAGTATCCATTATTATTGTTTCAGACATCCTTCAGATGGCGTACTATTATCCAGAGATATCCAACACTTCCCATGTAAACGGCCAAGTCTCCATGAAGTGAACTCCAATGAAGCCTCCTCCAGCGAACTTCGTCGGACAAACGATGAGGTGCAGCTCGTCCGTGTGCGCCCAAGGTACAGTACCTTTCAAACCACCCATAATCAGAATCAGAACAGTACAGAACAGAACAGAACAGACCTGTACTGTTAAGGAGAGGGTAGAGGAGTGGAGGGGGAGACGGGGGTGTTTTAACGGGTAGCCCGGGTAGGGGGCTTCTGTTCAGCATCGACCTGCTCTCGATGCATGAAATTAGGAAACTCTAGTGACGTCAGCCAGAGTCAAAACCCATCCCCCAGGGGACAATAAGCCTCAGCTACCGACTATTCTCTTTTACGAGAATTGTTTGCAAGGAGCAGCAAAACTGTGCTTTTTCAAAATCCTTAGTACCTCGTTAATCATACTTTATTGGGAATCTCTTATGGCGGCTCTCTTTTGGGTTCTCAACTTTTGACGGCGATATTTTCGCGCCGAGGCTGGCGCGGAGATCGATCGCGGGGTTAGAAAGTTCAGGGTTCGTGTGAAGAATTTCGCGTGTGAAGTCGCCAAAAAAAAAGGGAAGGAAGGGATCCAAGTGGACGTTGACTTCATTCCAGTCATTAATATTTGGACAAGTCGAAGAAGCAACTTGACACATCTCAACTTTTGACAATTTTTTTGACATTATATTTTTTAATTGTAGCGCAAGATGGAGACTAATTCCACGAGCTTTGCTCCTCCGACTTTTACTGGGAATGTGTTTTGTTCAAACTGACTAAATTGTCTCAACCCGCAGAAATGACAAAGTTCAATACTCCGGTATTACAGTTAACTTGGAAAGGCGATTACGGTCACGATTCAGTCACAGAGAGACTAAAACTTGGTTAGGAATGGGTGGAAAGGATCATGGGGGAGAGGGAGAAAATAGGGGATGGCATCCACGAGATTGCACCCCGTAGTCTGGTGGTATCCCATTGAAATTCCACGCGGGGGTCCTAGCGTTTCGCGGCAAGCGAATTCTACATTCTCCTGGACTAATTTCATTTTCTCACTTGCGTCCTCCTTATACGGGCTTGTGATGCTACAAAAGTTCGTGGGGTGATGCCTGGGATGAGGGAGAAAACACTGAATGTTTGCGGCGGTGAATAAATTTTATGGGTGTGCGGACTCTTTTTTAATCGACAGGCGTTCGCTATCTAATGGCACGGTACCACGAAACTTTGAAAATTGGGAATTTTCCGGGTGAATGGATTAAAAGTTGGTTGAAATCAATTTCATTGGATATGCGGGGGGATTAAAGCTTTTTTTCTATCATGTGGGTATTCAAAAGTACATGGCTTCACACTTAGAGGTGATTGCAAACTTTTTCGTAGGCGTGTGCAATAATTTTCAGTCAATCATAAACTTTTTAGTCATTACGATGTTTTTTTTCTTGTTGGGTATAGGCGAAATCTAATCGTTCCTGGAAATAATTCCACGTCTTATTCGATGACGTAATTTCCTGACCACATTCGTGTCACTCGTCATCAAATGTCCAAAAATACAGTGGATTGAAATTCACTTTTAATTTCACTCACCTCAGATTGATCACCAATTCACCAGTCACGAGGGGTTCTAACGTTAATTCCTCTATTCGTTCTCAGCTCCCCACGGATATCTGGAAGTGTAACAAAAGATATTTATTATTTCGTGCTATCGTAATTATACTTTAGCACGGAATGATTGAGAGGTAGAACGTGGCGAACAGTTGTTCGAGTAGCTCCAGGACAGAACCGGTGTAAATACGATTGAAAAAGGCTTTGGGGATGGTAACAACGGTGTATTTTCACCCTGGAGGAACTAAAGCCGATTTCCAATGACACGAGACACGCATTAGTGAGTTAACAACCACACTGCCACAGTTTGAAACTAGTTTTTTTCACAACAATTGTTCACTGTTTTTAATTCCTTCGAGTGTCTGTCGGAGATTGCCACTGGCATAACAAATTGTTTTGCCCCAATTTATGATAATTGCACTATTTTCTATGACACAGAATAATGAGTCCTTAATGCGGTGAAGGGAAAAAGAAAAAGAGAGAGAGAGAGTTCGTTTCATTGTTGCTGGATTCGAGAGATCCTAACAACTATTCGGCGAGTGAGAATGGGCCTTTTTTCATTCGCTAAATCCATAGTTAATTGATTCATCGATCTTGCCACCTCAGACGGACACGAAGGAACTTTTCAAGTCAAGTTATTCGACGTCTGAGACCAGAAATCGATGACGTCATTCCCGGAGAAAGAGCCACCCTCGGTTTCCCCCCGACGAACGGCTTTTAGAGTCGTCCAACGGAATGGCGGATCGTCCAATAAAAATACCGAGGGAGGTCGACGTAAGACCAATAAGTCTCTCCGTGTGGCGTGTCTGCCAACCATGAACGTGATCATATCGAGAAAAAATAAAATCATGGAAAATTAGAGAGAGGATAAAGAAAAATTTTTGTGCATTTCTCGAGATCGGACTAGGAGCGTATGATAATATCGCTATAAAAGTAAATTACAAATTTAGATCATTCCGTAATGCCTGCTACAGACTTAGCGGTTATGTTTCATTATTATATCATCAAACGGCATTTTTCCAATGACATGACATATTTATAAGACCCATAAAATGAAAAAAAAGGTTTTTGTTTATTCAATTTATTTTTAATTTCAAATTTACCGATGTTGGGCTTTGATAAGTTAAATGTGCCTGAAAATTATCGCGCATATGTAAAAGAAAATTTTCAGACCAAGGGAGGATTGCCAAAATTGCTTAAACTGAATTGAATCATCCCAACAATGGTTTTCTTCAACCGCGCACTCTGAAACTCTTACTTCTTGAAAATTCCATCACGAATAGATGAAATAATTTCCACTCTCTTGAGCACAACTGGATATACCGTGCAACCTCAGATGAACTCCGAAGATGACAGTGGACAATGTTCCACATCCACAAAGAGCTGAGCGTTTTTTCGGTGGCAAGTCTCCCGTATTTATCGATGGTAGGTTGACTCGGTTCGTTTTAAAGAGGAAGAATAAAAAAACTTGTGAAAAGACGGTGGATAGAAGAAGGTGGAAGGAACGAACCGCGAAGGAGAAAAGTGGTCACTTTGACAGGACAAAAAGACCTAAAAATTCAACGACGAAGAGGAGAGGAGGGGTTGGGCTTGCAACGAGAAATTGAATAAGAAAGTTCGGGTGGGAATGGAGTGTTATATAAAACCAGGTGAGGGTACATGAGGAACAGAGTTCGTGCTCTCGATCAGCGTCACGACCATCTGGCGCCCACGAGATCATGTCGTTTTCACCCACCCCCTTGACAGTGTTACCAGCCATCTTAAGACGGTTTATTACACCGAGACATCCTCCAGACCGCATGAACATCACCACTTTGTATAATTTCTGAATGATAATGGGGTCGTTCTCCCCCTCACTTCAGTGAGCTTGAATTCTCTATTTTTGACCTGTCATAAATACGAACAAGAGGTGAAAATAGTCTCATTGGTGAAAGTATAGTATCGCTCCTCCACACATATTTTGATTTATTTTCAACAGATATTAATATTTTTAAATCGGATTTGAATATTAGCAAAATATAAGTGTCGGAAAATGGTATGGATACAAATACGTTGGACAAAAGAACACCAAAACCTAGGGTGTCAAAGGTGTTAACTTTGGTATCCGGACGCGATTACTTGAACTTCGACAATTTCTAGCGTGGTTTTTGTATGGAATGAGTGATGGATGGTTGAAGTTCGGGAGATCTGTGCTTTGTGCGAAGATCGGTGTACATAAAATTCAATTTCTGATTTTTTACAGCTGTTGTATCTAAGTGCTCATGATGAAGACCCAGTGTCACTTCCTTACCAAAGTGACACCTGTGATTTCTTCCTGACGGTGTAGCCCATTGGTGAAGATTTTTATCTTCATTTGGAATTTTATTTGCAATTTTTACTGACAGAAGGGTCGGAGGCATTGGATGGGTTTTAGATAGGTGTCCATTGGGAAGATCATAGTCTGCCTGGCGATTCAAATCTACAACTCCATCTGAAACATCTATCAATTAACTTTACTTTAAATTCTCCGGTAAATGTCTAGTATTGGTCCACCTGGACCCATACCCTAAATTTAATGAAACTTGGAGAAAATGTAGGCTTCCGCGCGTCAATGTTGAATCTGAGAACAGCTATTGGGCGAAATCATTGGTGTGGTGATACACTGACAGAAAAAGGTACCTGTGGTAGAAAAATTAATTCTTGGTTCAAGAATATTTTTTATTATCACATAATTCTTCGGCCAATCCTTTTCTCTTGTCCCTTAAGTATGCACGTTGTCCAGGGAAAGAAAAACCTTATAACTTTCCTTGTCGGGACAATGAAAAATACTTAACGAATAAAATAAAAAGATTGGCTCAAGAATTATGTGAAAGTAAACAATATTTTTGAACCAAGAATTAATTTTTCTGCCAAAAGTACGTTTTTCTCTCAGTGTAGCGATTCCGAATAATGAAAAACATCAAAACAGAAGGTATCAGTAGTATTCACCGTAATAAACATGGGCACGGTCGAAAGTGGTTCGTCGGTTTGCGGCTTAGTTGTGCAGGGAACGGGCAGCGGACTGGTGAAATGCAGACAAGTGTTTTGGGTGAAAGTCAGAGCAGTTCAAATTCAAACTTAGAATTTTGACAAAGTGCAATTGAGTATCCATGATAAGAACCTAGTGTCACCCCCTCACGAAAATGATGCATTGGTCTCTCGGATAGTTTGGCCACTCGTGAAGATTTTGATCTTTAATTAAGAGAATCTTCAAATTTTTTTACTGACAGAAAGGTCAGAGGAAGGTCATGGGTTGATTGCATGAGCAATCACTGTGGATCAATTTTGTCATAATCTTTGTTTGTCCCTTATCTGTGTCTGTGTCAACCTGTGTTGTCTTTCGGACCAGATACCACCACGTCCACGCCATTGGTCCCGGGTAATGCCAAGAGGGGTAAGTATTTTTTGGGAATCGCGATAGCCAACTCGGTTGTTTCCAACGAATGGTGGTTTGGGAGTGAATATTGGAGCTGCGGAGACATGACATCTAATCGAGTTTCAATTTTGTGGTCCAGGTAGACTCCTACTAGACATTTACCAATTCTTCTTCAGTGGCCTTGTTATTCTATGGTAAATTCGATTTTTCAACTTTCCGGGGAAATCCAGTAAAAACTCCAACTTTTCAATCTTTAATAAATTCTGCATTTTATTTCTCCTGAGATTCCCTCGACGTTGATAACGAGATATATCGAATTACCCAGGAGGTACCGGAGAGGTCGGCGTTGGGATATTATGATCCAGCCTGATCTCCCGGGCCCGTCTTCAAGGATTCACGACACGGTTATTATATACCTATATTCTCCATGTATCCATCGTTGCACGTGTCCTCGTTACATCCAGTAGCCTGGTGGAGCGTTGAGCGTTGGCAAAAGGCTTTATACTGAGGGGGATGAGAACGTTGGGTTAATCTTGGGAGCCTCTCGTTATAACCCACCGCCGATATTCCTCGACTATTTCAAGGAAAACTACATGGCGAAGTCTTATAAGCAAAGGTTATGTAATTCTCTATTTCACGAGGAAAAAGGAAGAGCAGATTAGTTGAAAGAATTAATTAAAAAGGAAATTTTTCATAGAAGATTGAATTGAAAATTTCATCATGACTTTTTTCATTTTTATTTTTCTCTCTCGAGGAGTTGAAGTTATTTTGGGAAAGTAGAACGAATCATTTGATGAATCACATTCTCTCGTGGCCTCAACTATAATGAAGACCCCTACTATCGGAAAAAATTTATCAAGATTAACAAGACAAATGTAACCAAGCCCGAAACATAAAAAAATCGGATAAAGCAAGACCGAATGAAATTCGACGATTTGTCCACAGATTTAAACGATCATTGTACTATTTCTCCCCAAATTCATTTTTTTCTGTGTCATTACGCAAATCGACGACTAAATTAGGGAAGTTATCGCGTGATCTTTGCGCATTCGGAGTACTAAAGAAAAAAAGGGAGGAAAAAAGGGGTGGAAAATTGACGGCGATTGTGGGAGCAGAAGATAGAATCTAACGAGATTCCACTCTGCGTCGTTAAATCGTTGGATTAACTAAATTCCTACGCGAAAAACTTTTCCGTTCAGCCATGAAATTAAAATCATGAGAAAAAAAATTGGATTAAAATCTCGTTTGAAGAGAATTGGAAATGTACAAATTCAAATTAGATCTTTAACATTTTGATTTTTCTTTTTGTTGTTCGCATGTGATTTTTTATAGAAAATTTCGAATTCATCACATGAAATATGTATTAAGGCATGCAGTCCAATTTACTTACTGCTCTAGCAACATACCTGTCAAATTTGCTCATAGATCTACTCGTAAAATTTACCTAAAAATCCTTCAGTCAAATCCCCCTGATAAATTAATCTGGCATATCCACCTACACGCCTGTCTGTAGCAGGAAAAAGATAACTTTGGAAATTAATAATTTAAAAACAATACAGACGAATGAGAAATTTCGTTCTTGAAAGGGAACTTCTCTGAGTCCATTAAAGCTGCCTTGTAAACCCTCGGGAATATCTCTTGCGGGTAAATAAACAGAGAGACTCGTGACCGAGGTCCGGGGCCAGGTTTCAGAGAGAGTATTTTCCAGGGGAGGGGTAGTACGGGAGGTCGAGGGTATTTTGCGAAAGAGCCAGGGGAGTACGGCGTGTCTCGGTTATCGATCCTCACCGCCCAACTGGCCAACTACCTCTACTCAGTGTACACACGTAATTCACTGGGTTACTCCTTCGGTATATCCTTCTGTATGGAAAAAAGTTTATTAACCCTACCCGGTGTTCATTAAATTCTTATATCTTTCCGAATCTTCTCGATCGCTTTATTAATATTTTTATCTGGAAAATTTGTTCCGGTTGATATTATCAAGCATAAAGGGGAAATTTATGAATAATAAAATTCATGGCCGCACTTTTGAATAAATTGAAGTTCATGAACGTGAGGAAATGGCGAATAAAATGCACGTCGACTTCGTAGATCGGTACATCTAGAACTTACGATTGTTTTTATTATTATGGGTGGGAGGGAATTGTCCGTCGTCTATAAGCCGCGATGGTAGAGTGAAATTTGAAAAATTTCAAGGTATTTTCAAGCATTTTCAGAATTATTTCTCCGTCCCTTCTCTTCGTCTGTGGAATTTATAGAAAACTCACAGTTCAGCCCCACTATTCCGAAGCTTCTCTCGAGTTCTACAAATTTACGATCAGTCCCTATTTTCAATATATGGCTAAAAAATCAGATGGATTTGATGGTATTCCATGGAGTAATGGCAAAGATCCAGTAAAGATCATCTCAGTTTCATGCAAAAATGACGAAAAATATAGTGATTCAATTATTGAGAATAGAATACGTTTCATTGAGCACCATCCCCTATCGCTCGTATTATTTGAAAAACGTGGAGAAGTGAAAAAGGGCTACTGAAAACCCTCCTAAACCCCGCGTTTAACTTCGATACGATAAAGTGTTTTTTTATCTCCATTATTTTATGCGAGAGGGTGCTGGATTTACATATTTTTGGATTAGGAGTACATTCAACGGGTACCCGGGAAAAGTCACGTACCATGGATATTTTATGATATTTTCCGTCCTCCTTACTCGCGTAATATATACGTCAAGCCTCAACCCGACTCGCTCATCTCTCAGGAGTCCGTTCGTGAAGGGTTAAGTCCGGAAAAAGCCACCCCTTCCACCACCCGATGGCTTCAACTCTTCAGCTCTAACCCTTCGTAAAGTCCATGAAAAGTCTCTCTGGCGAGCCGTAAAAACTCGAGAAATTGCAGTTTACACATGACACTCGTGTTTTCTGTGTAAAAATAGAAGAAAGCGGAGGAGAAAATAATGAGAGAGATCTGAAGAGAAAAAAACTTCATATCTGTCATTAAATTTATTAGGAGTATGATTCAATCATTACGACATGGAGAATTTTCAGTTAAATCTAGTATTACATTTACCCACAAGGCTTACCCGATCGTTTCTATTAAAAAAATAAAATACTTTTTGTTTTTTCAAAAGAGGAATTTTCTCAGATGAGGGTGAAGCATGGAATTTACTTTTAATTTATACATCTCACTTGGTCTCTCAGCAAGAAAAATCCATCAGCCCTGGTCTTTGGGCCATAAAATTTCTCTAAAGATTCTACATAAAAATAAAGCATCAAGGGCTGAAGTCTCGACGATTCACGAGGCAGATCTGACCCAATTTGCTGTTTTCGCAGGGTGAGAGTGTCGCTACAGGAGGGATAAAGGATGTGCTGAGGCACGTGGACGAATGGTTGTAGAAGTCAGAGTGGCTCAATCGTTCTTCGCACTCTGATGTATCGCTGTAGTTTAGAATTCCAGCTGTGTGTTGCATTCAGACGGTGTCTCCAGCCCGTGAATTGAGATGTTTCATCTCCAGTCGCACTCTAGAATGATTAAAATGGCTCTTTCAGATTGCAATAAAATTGAAAAGTAGACGTCTCATGGTTTCTTGGAGCAAGAGCGTTGCCATTAAAATTCTGGGGCCGGGAATTTTTCATCAAATTTCAGCAAATTGAATTTGACCATGGATAATTAATATTCAGAGAAATCGGTCGTTCTCTAGTCAACTGTAGTCTATCCACCCTCCGAATGGAAATTTCCAGGACGACACTACGATTCGTTTGTTCACACAAATGCCCTATCAATATCAAATTTGTTTAGATGATGAATTCAATATTTTTGATAGCTGTTTTGTGAACCCACGTGCAAAATTGCCTTCCGAGCCGAAGGGGAGGATGGCAAGCACGTGGGGGAGGGTGATATGTTTTCCATGGCGAGGCTTGGATATTATTTTTCAGGTGCTGCGCACGAAAAAAAGATTTTCTACGCGCTTGGGGCCCCTTACCTAAATTCCATGGTAATCATGGGAGAAATTCCCTTCTCCCGTCTCCCGTCTCAAACAATTTTCTCGTACTCCAACCGTGGGAGAAAAATTAACAATTCATGGTAGAAACCCATGGGTATCATCGAAGCTGGATAAAAGGTATCTGGGAAGCTCGTGGGTTCGGGGTAACAGAACTTTATCTCGCGCGTAAAACACCAAGGGAAGGTACATCTGTTCTCTCACACGTTTCGGTCCACTTGTAAGGATACTGAGAGGCTGAATATAACCCCGAGAGGGTGAAAGAGGGGCGAGGCCATAGCTACCCGGGGGCTTTGATGCTCGTGGTGGTGGTTTGCTCGGTGTTAACCCAGCCTCTCATTCCACTACTGCCGCCTCTCAGGAACAGTCGAGTGATATCGAAAGGCTGGATTTTCGATATACGCCCGAGGGTAAACTGTGGCACTCCCATAAACTACGGGGCAACGGAAATTATGGACACCTGGTGCACACTCGAGAATCGAATAGAATATCGAGAGGTATAGTTTTGAGAAAATTCGATGGGTTGGGTATCAGTACCACCAGGACTGAAATTGACCGGTTTAAGGAATGTGCGGTACTTAATTGCGTTTTAATATTTCTGTTAACTCTAAAAATTACTCTGACATTAACAACTATTGGTGATAAAGCAGCGATAGTGGATTGGTCTTTCTGTAAGTCAGAGAAAGTATTTGAAAAAATGGGGCAAAATAGTTAATTTTTGTCACCATCAATGATTCATCGTCATCATAATCATCCTTTAATATGTCTCATTTAGTCACAAAACAAGAAAATTCCCCTAACGATGGAATACCTCCGGAACTGTCGTTGCAAAATCTTTCATCTTTTTTTCTTGAAACAGTGGTAAATATCCCAAACCCACCAATGAGGCTATTTTCATTCCCACAGGACGTCTCCTAGAGGCCTAAAGGGAAATGCACCCCCACAATAGGTGACTGTCGCCTTCCCCTTTCAAGCCACGACACTGCCCCTTTGTGTTTGGGTCCTTTCACTCTACCCTATGAGGATCCCTTTGGTCTTTCCTATCATTCGGGACGCATCTACTCACCCCCTCTGACTCCTAAAAAATAAAAATAAACGGAAGATAAGAGTGAAAAGTTGGCTGGAGGATGAGTGAAAGTGGAAAAACCTTTTAAGATGAAGAGACGAGTGTTTTCAATTTTTTTCCGTTCTCACATGGTGAGAGGAAAATTCCGTTGAAGTGTTATTCTGAAATAATAGATTTTTAGAGGAAAAGTGCAGAAAAATCCTCTGCTCCATGATTTTTATTTTTTTTCCCCAATTTTTATCGAAGGTAAACTGTTAAATTACAATTTTCAAGAATTTCCACTTGAGACTTTGAAATTTCCACTTGAAAACAGGTTTGAGAGACTCCAAGTTGCTATATATTCAATAAATGTTCCCAGAAATCGTGGTTAGTTGAACTTGAAACGTTAGCTCCTTGAATTTTCGACAAATAATAAATAAAACTAAGATCATCTATAAATTATTTAATTAATCAATTTAATTAGCACTCTGACCGTTTTCCGAGGCCCCAAAAAACTGGTTTATATTCGTCGGAGGGGAAATTGTAGAAAATTGAGACGCTCAAATAGAGGTTTCAAATGGTCCTGCGAAGAGATAAAAAATTGTGAGGGCTGGATGCCTCTGAAAATTATTATCACACCTCTATCGGACAACGACGAGAAGCGTAATGGACGCAGCCGGTAATGGCGTAACGAGGTGCCATTAAACAACGCAGAAATACTCCCTGGGGTTTTTCATGATTGTCGTTGAGACGACAATTACAGCACTCGTGATAATTTTTTTCGATGGATTTTTTACGTACCACAGACTTCTTCCGAATTTCTGTCATTACGAGGGAATATAAATGATTAGTTTTTCAAGTTGGGAGGAGGAGACAGCGTCTAATTACATTATTATCGCGTAAGGAGAATTCATTGTCAGATTAGAATGAAGAAATTTTTTTGTATCCATGTGAGATGAATTTTATTTATTAAGGAATCGTTATTGAGCTTTCAGAGGAAAAATATTTTCACTCATCGAAACAACACAATAAGTGGCTTTTCGATTGCTAATACCTAGCGGGAGAACATTTTATGAACTCCCCGAAGTGAATACCCTCTTCTCTCTTTCTTTCTCTCTTTCTCTCTCTTTCGTGATAAAAAGATAAGACGAAGAATGAGGAAGCGCCCGATGAAGCGAAATATTCTCCAGATCTATCGTCTTTTGTACTCGTCTGAACACACAGGTATCATTTCCCCTTTCTACAATTTCCAACGATTCTCCATTCATTCGGCCAAGGCTTGAATTATCAATTACAAGAATTGCTGTCAGCTCAATCCGAGGAAGCCGGAAGAATTTTGAGGGAGAAACAATAAAAAATTAACATTTTATTGACCTCCAAGGTTTATGATTAAATGACAAGCCCATATGATATCCGCTGGAATTCGTTGGATTCACCATCAGATACGTCAACTCACGGTCATTTGTACAGACTGAATGACCACTTCAACAACAAGGGAATGGAGAAAATTCAAGTCTGAGACTGCGATTCCTCCGGTGAACACGAAAAGTTGAGTTTTAAGCGTCTCGAGAGCGGGACTACGGAGAAAGACCGGGAGAGGAGGGGTTTTGTAATCAGGAAAGTCGAGTGGATTCTAACAGTCGTGTCTCCTTGCCCATAGCTATCTCCCTCTTCCCCGGGGCACTTGACCCCGGAGTTAATTCACTTCCAACCCCTCCTTTTGTGATCGTAAACGATAATCGACTGTAAACACGAAGAATGCAAGGGTTCCGCTGGATTGCGAATGTCCAGTACAGGAGAATTAATTCAACTTTGTTCTCAACTTATTCCATTCATTCGATTCCGCCATTTTCAATTTACTCGGGAAATACAATACTTTTATTATATAGCCTTATGGATCGTTTCTTACGAGAGGAAAAAAACTATAAAAAAAAATTGGTAGTAAATATAAATTGTAATGAGTGAAATTATTATTTGTGGGAGATTTGGATTTCTCTCACACATTTAAATTATCACATAGTGATAATTTGAATATTAGGGGATCATGAGAATCCACCTGTACAGGTACCTAGCGGGGAGAGGAGTAGCTGCTGAGCCTGAACACCGAGGAGGGACTACTAAAGAGCCACAGCCCCCATGTATTTTCTGTCCAGAAAAATTTTCTGACTTTTTGTGCTGCCCCCTACGTACTACTTAGCC
>JAPYZN010003133.1:0-10143 GCA_030522865.1 Psyttalia lounsburyi | reverse complement strand
CCAAAAAAAAAAAAAAATCACGTGAACATTATGCAAATATGGAAAGCTGGGACTCACCGGGGGTGCCCAAGACAAAGTCACAGCGGGATTCCGCTTCAACCCCCTTGTCTCACCCAAATGAAATTTTCCGCAACATTGCATTCGAATGCGATTAAAGAGAGAGAGCGAGGGAGGAGGGAGAGAAGAGCCGGTCCTTTTCTCCGTCGCCCGGAGTTTGAAATCGAATCGAATCAAATCAAGTCGTAACTTATGTATCCACTATCGGGTAGCGTAGGAGTTTAAAAAGGGAGTGAGGGGGTGGGCTGGCGCCTGGTGTGATTCATCGGTCGGTAACGTGGATTGCCTGGCTAATTCCACTCGTACTCCCGCCGTTCCTCACTCGAACTAACGAAAAATCCTACCCGCCTGGCACGTATCGCGAAGACCCCTTGCACCTCGCGTATTGCCATGCAAAATCGAATAATTGAAATTCAATCCCACCCCCCGGCACCCCCTCCCTCCCTTCCGGGTATTTACATCCCCACATCTCTTCGATCGCGCAATGAAATTCGCGAGTTATTCAATTAGGGGTTGACTTATCGACGTGTGGAGAACGCAATTGTTTCGATCCTCCGGAATTTTTAGAAAAAAAATTATTACAAAAACGAGAGTAAACAAAATTAAATGCCATCAAAATTTTCAACTGTACTTTCCCCCCGAAATTCAGACAAATTTGTTAAATTGTGGGCGTTCCCTCGATGAGCCCGAAGTCAGCGGGAGAAAGGAATCGTCCGCTTGAAATTTATCTTCTCGCAGGAATAAAAAAAAAAAAACGCCAATGGATTTTTCGAGCGAAGTACCTTTCGCGAAGTAGTGTCAAAGTACTTCGGCGTAGATTCTCGTAAGGAAAGTGATGTCACCCGAGGTAGACGTCCATCAAAGTCAGATAAATTGAGGGTGATGCTTAGCAACGTCGAAAATGCATTTCCCTCGAGTGAAGATTTTCCAAAGTGTCATTCCCGTACCAAGTGGTTTGTGCCAAATTTCAAGTTAAATATGTTTAAAAAAAAAAAATTATAGCAAATTTGGTGTTGAAATTTGTGTCAAGAAGTGATGGAAAATTTCCGCAGAAGCCAATGCGACGATCACCTTTCCCATGAACTATTAGACCTTCGACATTCATTCCTCGTCTTCCCCTGAAGTCGCCGAACTCAGAACAAGAATTTTGTGGCCGCGAAAAAAATATTTCGAGATGTCTCTCGAGCTTTGGAAGTCTTCGGACGTCCTAAGACCGTCTTAAATTTAATCCTGCTAATTTCTCAAAATAAAAATCCTAGAGAAGTGCACTGGTCGCGTAGGCCTCCCCCATCCGCCCGGAAAATCCTCCGATAATATTGTCTGTCCCGCAAACCCACATGTCCCATTGATGGCCGTTTCCCAGGAGCCGCAGTAACCTTCCATAAGCAATATTATCCCTCGTATATCACCGGTCTAATGCCATAGACGTGCGTGAGACTATCTCGAAACCATAAAACACTCGTCCACTCCATGTGAGATAGGTTGGATCCACTGGAGCACCGGTTGAGAGGAGCCAAGAGCAGTAGGGGGAGAGAGGTCTAGGCCTCGGTGTCACCGCAGGTGCGGGCATTCTCATCATAAATACCACCAGTTGTCTGGTACGCGCGAGGCCGTAAACCCCGCGCGTCCCTAATTGGGGCGTGGCCAGTGGTAACACCTCGAAAAAAATCGCTCCAACTCTCATTACAAATCCGGAAAATCGATTGTTTCAGATTATTACAAAGACACCACCATCCCCCCACCCTCCGGCAATTGGCTGAGCTCTTGAAGCCACGATAACGATTAATCATGAGGTGAACCTGACGTGATCCACAGCCATCACCCGACCCAGCCGAAGACTCAGGCTAGAGCTGGAGGTGTCGGATTTAATGGTCAATGTGCGTGATGTCCAGAGGTTGCGAATTATCATTTGAGTTGTGAATTGACTGGAATTGGAGGTTCTGTTAAAAGGTAGGCCGGCCCTGGCCAGCCCCTCCAGATCGTCCATTTGACTGTCTTGATATTAACGGTAAAGAGTTCATTCATTTTCTACCAGTGTAATATCTCCAAAATAATTGAAATCCCCAGAATGAATGAGCACCCCAGAAGCCAAAAACAAAATTTCTGGATTAGAATACATCTCCCGATGCTCCTCGACCAGATTAAAATGGCTCATCAACTCCCTAATCAATTCCGTGGAGTCCCTCTCTCCTGATTTAATCCTCGAACAACAGAATTACCACAGTAATGCACATTAACGCCCTCAATCCTGTCTAGAAAAGAAAAAAAAACACTCACCCAAGAAACAGTGGGAGATGCTGGGGAGACTTGAGATTCGACATGGACGGCAGTGGCTTGAGCACATACATCAAGCTCCAGGACTAATCTGACTCCCCTAACAATGTGCACGCGTCGGAATCTTCTTACATCCCACTCACCCCTCAATGTTTCGGGATCACCCGCACATGCGTCCGTCCAATGGACGTATAGATTTTGGCTTTAGCAATCCGTACAGCCCGAGCCCACGTAATCTCTCGCTAATAACTGCGATTTATTGTTTCCCCTTCGTTCCTCATCTCCACTCACCGGATACATTTTTTTCTCCTCTCCTCCCTCTCCTCCCTCGCCTTCTCCTTTGTTGCTGTTGAAATACTTGTGGAGGAACAATGGATTCCTCAGTAATCTCAAGTACCCAATGTAGACACTCGAACGTTGGAGAAAATTTAGGTAGAAGAACGAGTTTCAACTGCCGCAAACAGAAGATTAGATTATGACATCCTGAGTCGAGTGAACAGGTACGGAGGAAATTGCCGAGATACGAGTGTTTTATTGTCAGGCTGGATGAAAGAAGGGCTTTCATTAATAATCCCCGGAATATTTTCTATCTACCATCTCTGTTCAGCTTCAATGCTGGTAGTGAATGAATTAGCTTGCTTGTTTGAGTATCCAAATTTGGGATAACAGCCGGGAATGAGCGACAAATATTTGACTGGGTAACTGGTTTTGTTGTTGACTTTTTGCTCTCGGTAAAGCAGATAATGTGGAATTGTATGCACAACCGGAAGTTGGATCCACCCAAATCTGGCGACCAAGACCAACGGATGAGGATGATGATGGGAATAATGAGGCTTGAAGATCCTGGGAAAACTCATTTCCCGATTATTCCGAGAGACTGTAATCAAGAGATAGTATCTTTGCCATCTAGAAGAGGAGAATCTCCTCGGGCAGTGGAGAAATTCAATGCCAAGTGGCTGGTCTCAATTGATGAATAATTGTCATTGAGGAAATCACTCCTACACGTATTGTCCGATGATAACCATGTTTAAGACCAACAGAACTCTGTTTGTATCCTAACGGTTTTCCATTGTTCCTCTCGTCCAATGTTTAGACATCTCTTGCATCAACAATTGCGGCTGTTATTATTGGTTGTTTAAGTGGAAAAGGAGTTGTGCACCGAGTGGCTGTTTCACGGTAGCCGTATTCTTTAAGATCCACAGCATCCACCCGAAGGACTTCTGTACACACTACCCACGACTCGGACCGTGCCCCCTTTTGCTTGTATACGAAGGTGGGGAACATTATGAAGTGCACTCGTCCAGAGATGATGTTGGGCTGACGCCAACAAAGTGCCAGCCAACTGCCGCGCTTGTCTCCAGTCATGTTTGAGCATATTTACTCATGAATATACTTCAGATCAACCCACTCGTCTTGCATTATTGCCTCTTAACACCAGTCGCGGCGAGAGCCTCTAATTTCAATTTTTTTGTCAATAGGGAAAGATCAGCTGAGGGGATGATTGAGGATTGTCAAAAGGGATTGTCCGAGGAGGTTCTCCTCTTGTAGACAATAAAGACACTTCCTGAATTTTTGTACTCGTAAGCAATCGGAAAATGAATTTTCTGAAGGTCTTCAAGGCAACCGGCGGATAAATTCTAATGAAGAAATTTGGGGTTTGGATATTTGAGACACTAATTGATTTAGATGAGTTCAATTACCTCGAAATCTAGTTAACGACGCCTTTGATACAATTGGAATCTGCGCATCGAGAGAATCTAAGAAAGCAAGATTGATTTCCCGTAATCTGATATTCCTAAGCCACAAGGTTGACGGTAACCGACCGATAACAATCCTCCCATCGATATTAATCGAATTCACCAGTGACATCTCCAATAATTTCACATATCTCGGTCACCAGGAGGTTCTCACATGCTGAATCTCCTCGTCGTCTTAGTGTTCCATTGCACCCGGCTGCACATCCCGATATAAACCCAGTGATAATAATTTGAATGATGCGAGATGAGGGAGAAACACAGACACCTCGATTCCCCAGAAGTTGCACTAATTAAATTAACACTCGAGGATAGACTAGTCTGTCTCGATTCCGGTGGAGAATAATTTATGAGGGAACGAGTTTGATATGAAACTTTGAAGAAAACTTTTGCAATGGGTAGACACAAACGAGGTAAAATGTTGGCTTGATAAACAGGATTTGGTTGTGTGGTTAGGACTTAATGAATTTAGGTGAAGCTAATCAAGTGTGACGTCAATTTGTATCATTATCCGAGTTGTCTTTTCTGGAGTCATCGAATTTGCGGTGAATTTTAATGATGATTTTAATTGGCAAAGTTTCCGCAATTCATTAGACGAACGGAATATTCAAATTGGATGGACTTTAATTGAATCTTGTCATTGGTTTTGATAATTTACTATTTCCCAAAGGGAATTTAATTTTGTTGATCGTAAAGATAATATTTTTAGATGGATTCTCATCTGCACAAACTGGAAATTCATGCTTTGAAGTCCTGAACATGAGCTTCTGGGACGAAGTCTTCAAACCATTTTTCTCTCTTCATCAACGGAAAACATGTACAAAGAGTTAAAATTTCCAGTCTTCCGAGGAGATTCTCCTCTCTTAGAGGATAAAGATACTATCTCCAGATCCATTCTTCCCTGCCCGATGAGGAAACTGATTTTCCAAGTACCTTCACACATCACGACGGCCAAAATAAAGAAGCCCAACTCTAGATGACCCGCTACATCAATTGATATCGCTTCGCATCGATAAAGTAATTACATTCCTATAGCACTCTAATGCCTCCTATAATTAGAAATAGTTTCCTCAATTCGTTAGACCCCCGTGAAATTCAAATCGTCTAATGTCAAGGTGGCTTCGTCCACCTTATTCAGATTCATGTAATCACCAGTGTTGCGACAGGTCGAAGTAATTATTCGCCGAGCCGTGTGAATAATGTCTTTTTTATCTCCAACTTTAGCCTAGCGTCATTATGCCATTAATGTATCGTATGCACCCCTCTCAGCGTCTCCTCAGCCACTCTCGCATATCATTTCAGGGCCCACCTCCTCTCGTTATTCACCGAAACACCCCAACTGTGCTCCCACCCAAAATGACGCAGTATCGGCTAATGAAATCAATGGATGCGTGTCGAAGTCAAACACGATTGTCGAACCCCTACTGCGTACCGAGCCTGGCGAATGAATACATAAGGAGATACTTCAAGGGGTGCGGGGGGTTGGGGGGGACTTCGAGAATCGTTTTAATTTCCGAGATACATTAGAGTCGGAGGAAATCTGCATGAAGACTTACGCGATCATTCTACTGGCTTTCAAATGCCCTGGCAATCGATCTCCAATGTTAAAAAAATGAAAGGGGTCGGGGAGGGTCACACGGCTGTCGCTCTTCTGCTCAAGTTATCATCAGTTATTCGTCGATGAGTGTAGGAAGTGCGCAAAATTGGCAGCTGATTACTCACGTTTTACGCCGGGAAAAGAGAGAACACTTACCTAGAACAAAAAGTAAAAAAATGGAATATTAGTCATCGTGTTTATGAATAATAAACAAAATTAATTGTTCATTAATAAAATTATTAAAAAATTATCATTAGAGAAGCTGAAGTGTTTGGAAATTCTTAAACATGACAGCAGTACTCCAGTCTTCCCATCTAAGACCTAGACTGAAATCTCTTCAAGTCTTTTAAAACTTAATTTCCCAACTTCTCTATTTTTCATTGAAATAACGTTTTGAATATTTATCGTCCCCCCACCAAATTGCCATTGTCCTATGATAAATAAACTTCACCGACGAAAAGACCACACTGTAGGCCATCACGTTTACCACCGTCCTCAAGTGTCGTAAAGCTGATCCCTGTATAATTTTCAATCGCCCGGAGGATTTGACGACCTCGTCATGGGCCATCCATCCCCTGCCCCCCCCCCTCACGACGCCTTCTTTTCTCTGCTCTCGGCGAGATAAGACCGAAATGACGAGTTCGCAACGACCGGTAAAAAGGTGATCTCTTCGGGATAATGTCAGCAAGGAGAAACTTCTCCAACATGAGTTTCCATTCTGCAACGATGTGGCGGTAGAAGACAAGGGTTGGAGTGTGGAAGGGAGGGATGGCGAGGAGGAGGAGGGGATGTGATCGGAGGGTAGTTGGTAAAAAGGAAATAACCGAGTGAGGACTCCCTCTGGGCTCTCCTTGGTTCAACAAGGTTTGATGCCTGCGGAGGCCGTAAAAAGACAATAGCATTCTCACACCCTTTGCCGGAAAAAAGGAGGGGGTGGGTCTTAACTATCAGGGAAATACCACCAAGTGTAACGTAAAATCGTCGTTGAATATCTCCTTCTGGTTTTCGTACACTCGATGGATTCAATGATAGAAGCTCCATTGCATTTTATTGTTATTCGGCTGTAAAAGGTTTATCAAGTATGATATAAAGTCAAAACATATGCACTTGAAATTCTAGTGTCATAAATTGGCGCAATTTTGTACTGTTTTTTTTTTCTTCAAACGAAAAGTTCACTTTCGTTTATGAAATTCAGTGGGTGATTATGTCAACTGGCTTGCCTATTGCGCGGGACATACAGCGGCCCGCTCAACTGAACTGCACCAGCCATACGGCAGCCATTACGCGACTTGGCATTCCCGCCTTTTTTCAAACATCTAGGCTAATATGTCATTTTTTAGAGTTGTTACGATATCGTGCACGGTCGGAGAGACGATGATGTCGTTTCCACACATCATAACAATATCACATGAATATCTAGCAGCTTGGGGTGCATTGAAGACAGAAACTCCCATCGAATAGCCTGACTTGGGACGAGAGTGTAAAGACGAACGAGTGCGCTTGGGAAACTCCAGATCTTGACGTGGCCAGTGGAGGTGTCTATGCAGTGTACATAACCTAGTGATATTCCAGAAACGTTCATCCACTTATTTCGATTAATAATTCAGAGGGCAATCCCCGGCTCAACTCTTTCCTCTCTTTATCCGTTGTAAAACGAAACAGCGAAGAATTGTAATCAACTATTGACAGTGGCTTCAATCATTTAAGGTACAGCGCAAAATTAGAAATTAAAAATTCTTTTCACATTGTCGCGGTATCCTCGTGGGAATATTTGTTTTCTCTTGTTAATTATAAACATGAGTTGGAAAATATTGCGTTTATCAGGGAAAAAACTTGATGAAGCTGACAAAAAGGATGAGTAAGAATTAAAAAATCGTAAAAATTAATTTCTGATGATTGATTGAGCGCACAAAGAGTATGAATCGATGATGGAATAGCAACAATCGATGCTATAAATTCACAGGTCTCCTTTCCCCCTCACCAATTAGCATAAATTAATGTTATCTACCAATGAAACTCCCCGTGACCCGCATCATATTGTGAATAGGAGCTCGAACGCCTGTCGATATTTACGACATATCCATACACGTATCACACAAACGCATCTGTGGATCGCACCTGGTGGAATAGCACTTGAAAAACCCATTAGTGCTGAATGGCCCGTCCATTTCTCTCGGTTTTTACCATTTTCAAGCTAATTTTATGCGTCTAATAGAGCCCAACATCTTCGAAGTAATGCCACCACTTCTTTTAAGTCACTTCTTCCTCTATTCTATGGGATGATGGCTCTGCTTGCTGGAGCTTCTCCATTACCAACGGAGGCTCGCAGACTCCATACGTTAACGGCCCCAGCCTCAAATTGCTTCATTAGCCACCAGATATTTTATACAAATTGGGAGGTAAATTAGAGGAGCGTCTTCTTACTCTGCATTCTGATCCTATTTCATTCCTCCGGACGAGGGAGGCAGACTTCAAAGGGTGTCCAGGAGTTTTGTAAAAAAAATCCTTTGAGATTTTCCAGAGACTCATAAGTCGCAATTTTTTCTCTTGAAAGTCTAGCCTTTCCGAACATATTGAAGACTGAATTACGCGAATTCTGAAGACAGATTATGAGAATTGTTCCGTAATTGTTATTGAATATTTCTCACTGCCCACAAACTCCAGTTTTACGCAACTGGAGGAGCCGTAAAAATGAGACAAATGATCAATGGAGAGACGAATATGCGAAAAAGAAAAGTATCTTCAGCCCTCAACGACAGTTAATAAACTCAAGATGGCCCCTCCCTCAGCTCATTTTCTCTTTATAACGATGGTTTATACCCAAGATGTATCCCACCTTGATCCTACTTTCTCACCATGGAATATTTACCTCTCGATTTTCATAACTGTAACGTCACGCCTATATTAAACCGCGAGGGGTTGCCGGTAAATGATAAGAAGAAACAAGTGAGAAACTCTCACGGCGGAATAAAAAGTAAATGACTTTTGTCCCCGATATTTGACACATAATGGAGGACTGGGGGTGCGCTACAGACGCCATTATTATTCATTACAGTGTGTCCGATTACCTCGGGTAAACTCCAGTGTCTTCGAAACGCCCTCGGATCATGCTTGGGCCTACAAAAGTTTTCCACAACAATAAACATTCGTTTTACATTCATCGCTGTTCATTCAAATCCTCGACTTGTGTCTCGGCGAGCCCGCAGTGAGGAGGCTTATTCAATGGGTAAATGCATGTTTAATGAATGGAGATGTTGGCTGTCATCTGGAGGTGTCATTGCAGAGCAGCGGGAACGATTGAAATTATTTTTTGATTTTTCTTTTTATCTAAACCGCCGTCTCACTCGAAATTATTTTTTTGGAATAAACAGATAAATCCGAAATTCCGGGAATTCATTAAATCTCCCGTGTCCCCGTAATTCCCTCACTTCCAATCCCGTAAAGTAATTCCTTTATTCACCAACTCCCGAGGAACCCCTGTCGTCTCCCTCGACTTTAGCTCGAGGAAAAAAAAACCATTTGTTTTTATCACGCCAGTCCCAGGGGGTCTCACCGGCTTCTCTCCTCGACGTCCCAACATTTGGAGATTCAAAAGTCGCGGGTTGCCGCTGACGCGCCCCCTTGGGATGCGCCCAGACACGCAAGGGGGGGGATGGAGTCGAATCGCGAAACTAGCGCGTTCGCCTAGTGGCGCTCAAGAGGATACGAATCGAGGGTGAAAAATACATGAAATGCGGAGGAGATGGGAGAGAATACACTCTCGCAACATGCGTGACCCACGCACAGTGCAGCATGCGTATCGCATTGCGTGATTATTTTACTTCACACGTATTCCCGCTATTTTTTCACTACTCCCCTCTTTTTTTTTTTTTCTTTTTTTTTTATCGTCAAAATACGGTTTTAGAGGGAAATAGAGGAGAGTTCATTTGTTATTTAACGCGGTTTGATGGGTGGGAGAAGTTACTTCCGGCGATGGGTGGGCAATTCTTCGAGGGGAAGTGTTAAAATTATATCATATAAGTGGGCAATTTTTGGGGTCTAGGGGTTATAGAGGTGAATTTCATTATTTTTTCATTTACGCTTGAACAGCTCGGGCAATTTGAGCCTTTCACACGAGTTGGGGTGAGTTTTTTTAACCCCACACTTGGCGAGATTTGAAGGAAAAGTATTTCTCCTGTCAACCTGAGATTAAAAATATTTTTCAGGTGAAAGAAAATTGACAAAAATCCGGAGAATTTTCTTTTACGACTCAAACAAGAATTTTAGTGCTGAGGGAAATGATCGCAAGGTGAGAATAAATTTGAAAAAAATTCCACTAGTTTAATCCTATATAATAAGAGAGAGGCATCGGGAGTCTCGAATGAGCACTCGAATCGCGCTCGAATGAAAACTCGAATGCTAATCGATTTCATGAAAGTCGAATCGAAGGCTCTGGAAGTCGAACTCGAAGGGAAACGGGCG
>JAPYZN010003132.1:0-13956 GCA_030522865.1 Psyttalia lounsburyi | reverse complement strand
ATTCTATCAGAAGTTGATGAAATTATTAGAAACTAGCAATAAAATAAACTGACATGATTTTCAACAGTATAATAAATTCTATACATTAGGAAATTTCATTACGTTTCTATGTTTGAATCTCATTTGGAACTACTTCACATTCATAAATACTTTACTAATTTTTCCGGAATGTGATATTGGACTCATTTCGTACAGTGTACCTGCGTGGTAGCCCAGCTTGATTTCCTAATTCCCCGGATTCTAGCTCACTAACTCATAACTATAGAGACTCCGCAGGCTGAATTCGATTTCCGACGATGAAAAATCTTTCCACCGTCGGAATTCAAACCTCCTCACTTTGGGACGCTTTGTCCTTGAGGCGAGCACGCTAACCACTACACCAAATGCGTCTCCACTAATTTTTTTATGTTTTTCGGCTAAGTACAGTATTCAACATTTTGTAGGAGTAAGGGTAAAATTATTAAGATAAGTTTTCAATAATTTCCATTTGGTTGTACGACAAACGAAAATTTGAATATTGTGTGAAAACACATTCAGTTTTAATATAAAGGTATGCGTCTCTATTGATTTGCAATTTTTGTAAAGTACTAGAACTCAATGCCAGGGAATTTATTAATCCCTACGTAAGGACAGCTGTCTGTACCCTTGCTTTTACTCCCCGATTAATTAAAAAATACAAAAATAGTGTCTTGAGTATAAATAATTTTTCATACACGATTATACCAGGTATTTTGACGGTCCTTACGAAGGTAAACGCGTATACATGCCGGGGAATGTAAAGGACCTCTCGAGTCGGAGTGGCACTCAACTTCGCATTTATTCATTTGTCAACCATAAACGAGCATAACAGTAGTTTTGAAAATGGAGGAAAAGTGAAAATTATTTATTTTTTATTTATATCGAACATGGAGTAATACATCGGAATATAACGTGGGAAATTTCATGTTTGACAAATGTGAAGACTACAGGTTCCAAAGGTGCTAAGGTCTACATTGACATTCCTTGAAAACGCAATTTATTGTCGAGTGCTCAGAACTATTTTAGTACAATCCATATGGCAGTCAAGTGTGAGAATGTGCAGAATGAATTAGTAGTGGATTACCAGACAAGAGAGAAAAAATCGTTGTTGATGAATGTGAGAGTTACAGACCAATCTGAAAAAGGATAGCAATGGTCAGGAGCCGCAGTCGTCAGGAACTACTGTTTTCATATGCATTGCACGACATTTGATAGAACTGGCGAATCTATTTTTAAAGAGCTCTTTTTATCAACTCCCTTTTGTCCGCCATATATTTTGCTCTAAGTCTCGTTGACGTTTATTAATCATCAAAGTTAGAGGTCTAGAAAAGGAATTCCTGAAATACCGTAGAAAAAAAAGAGAATTTATTTCTGTTACAATTGCCCTTTATTCTAGAAATAAAATGGATAATGATTGCAATCAATTTCGGAATACAGAAATAAGACTCGATGTTTATCGATTGGTTATCGAATACGATGTTATCAGGAGAAATTGTATGTAAACATGTATTTCTCTCTTCTGAATTTATGGAGCTCCGCACTCACTTAACACTATTAGTGTAGCCAGCAATATCCAACCAATTAGTAGTTGGCATCGATTTGAGGTAACCAAAGGAAGTCAAATAAAGCCGGGTAGTACCTAGTCAGACATCAATATACCATTTCCCATTAGTAATTAGCTGCATACAAGAGTGACTACAGTGCTCAAAGCAGCCACTACTCTATTCCCCTTTAACTTTCAGCCACTATCGAATTTTCTGTATATGTTGGAACATAGGAGAGCGAGTTGACTGTCTTTTGAATGAGTTCTAGTGAATTTATATTGTTTTGTTATAATCAACCGTCATGTAGGAAACTTCCTAAATTTCTCCGAAAATTAATTATCAGAATATGGATACTAATTCTATTAATGAGCTTGTCCTCATATTCCTAAGGAAATTTTCATTGGTTTGAACAGCTCCTTTCTCTCTCCGTAAAAAGTTAGACTTTTTTTGTAAGCTGCCTACATCTTGCATAAGATGGAATGCATGTAACTGATGAAGAGTCAAATGAGAATTGATAGGATGTGGGTAAATAAGTTTAATAAAGTTCACTTTCATCGTGAATTTACTTATATTCCAATCTCAAATAATAACTATGAAAAACTGCATGTATTATTAATTTTCCTCCAACTTAGCATGTATTTTTCTACTCTATAACGGGAGCAAACATTTTTCTCTAGGAACGTCAAGTACATTTCATCGGTCACTATTCTTTTTGAAAAATAAGAACAAAAGAAAACTGGTGGTTGTCAATCTTTACAATGGTTGATAGTTCAATTAACTCTAATATTCATAATGGTGTTCGGGGTAAAGGCAAGAGGAAAAAAATCTGTAGATATACACAAATGATAAAGAGGGGGTTGGTTTCCTAAGTTGAATTAGCGAGGAGCTGAAAGCGTCTACGTTTGCACGCATTAACCGTAAATTGTGTTTATTATGCATCCGAGAGTGGAAGGCGGGAGGCTATAATATTATTGTAACTGCTAGGTCGTACACGAAACCCACTAGGTTGCTTTTAATGAAACGCATTTGTTATACCTGTTCTTCTTCCCACACTTTTAGCTTTTCATAGTTCCCTTGGGAAATTTTTTCCACCCTTTGATTTCTTTTATTATAACATTGCTGCATCTTTTGTTATTGAAAGGAGTAGTGAAGGAAGTAAACCACCAGAACTTTTTACCTAAATTTTCCAAACCCACTGTCAATTATGGGTTTAATCAGGCTTAGGTTTCTATAGCTAATGGATCGATTTTCACAACAATAGTAGTGCTTACGGCTTCCGGATGGAAATGTGCATTTTGGGAGCACAATATCCGGTAGAACTCATACGGAGTCCGGATATTGGAACAATACGTCAATTTTTTTGCTAGACATTCTATGTTTCACAAAAAACGATCTTTACCTGTTTCAACCCGTTACGTTTTTTAACTCATACACGTTTTGGACATGCTTGTGAATGAAAACTTGCGATTTGAAATTTTCATTTCTCCAAAGATAAATTTCCCTACATACCAAAAATTAACGTTCCTGTTTCCAATGATTTTCCCCTGAATGCTCTTAGGTGAAAATGATTCGGAATTAGAACGTTAAGAGCGGCAAAAGAAAAATAACGGCATACAAACTCTTATGAAAAAACGATAACTGTTGTCCTGTGAGCTGTCGCTCTCAGTTTTAAGGAAATTTAAATTCTGAAATAGAGCAGGTTTTATTTTTATAACTTAGAATTGTGAGGATCAGGAATTGAGCATATTGAATTCGGGGTAAGGATGAGTGACGAGACAGCGCGATAGAATTGTAAGTGATAAATCGACCCAAATTATACTACCTGTTTCGTCCGAAGAGATCAAGCCTTCCTGCATAAATCAGTTAATACGTTAGTAGTTAATTAAAGTTATAGAAATGTTTATCAACAAATACTTTATCGAACCCATCCAATGGACTTATCTAGGCCATTAGTTGACGTGATACACGGTCGCTATAATGGTAACGGCGGTAAGGTAGAAATTCAAATTAAAATTTCTTCGGCACCAATTTTTTTTAGCAATTATATAATTCTGTCATTCGTAGTATAAGATATTTTGCACGCATGAAAAACTGGATAGAACTATAAAATAATAAGCCGTTCAAGATTGGCGATTGACGGCACGTGATTGTGGCCCTATATACACGTTAATGTTTGTTTTGTTTTTAAATTTGTGTCAATTTTAGTGGTCTCAATGATGCCATGAAACCCGAGTCAAATGCACTTGCACTTGATGAAATCAATGTTCCGAGACTCGAGATGTGACAGTGATTTTTTTAGTACACTATTTTTAGACTACATCCATAAACTTCTCTCTACTTGCATGATCCCTCGGTCTAATCCCCATACTTGTCACAAAAGTTTTTTCCTTGTGATGACAATAGCTATTTCATATCGCCCATTGTGAAAAATTTGACAATTTCATCATCATTTCATTAGAATATGTTTTCGCCTCATAAACTCCGTATATTATGCGGGTTGAACATTCTGATTAAGTTTATACGAATTTTACAAAGCCAGGATGATCATTGGTTACAAGTAAATCATTTCAGATCATATCTTGTTTTCCTCGGCCAGCTGTTATTTGAGCCGATTCGTTGAGGACAAACATTCTTTTAAACGTAATCTTCGTAGTTTGAGAATCTACCTTTAGGGTGAAATAGCAAAATGAGTTCTTTAGCCATTATGAAAAAAGTCAACACAATATAAATTCCTATATGATATTAACTATTAATCTAGCTCTTAAGAGGTTTCGCACGTCCTAAATCCTGCGTTTCCTTCGATTTAATAGCATCGCAGGCAGTCTTTAATAACATACCTAAGTTAACGGAATGGACGGTCTAAAATACGCAGTAAAAAGATACAAAGTGGACTTTTTTGGACACCAATAGGTATTCAAATGACACCGGACTTTACGTACAATTCTACAGTTCTACGGTGTATTTTTAACACTGCAATTTCACAGTGAACGCGGTATGTGGACTTATCTGGACATCGAATGGTGTTAATTCAACACCGATTTTTTTACAGTGTAAACCTATAAAATAAACAGTATACTCCACTGAATCAAGAAACAGTGGGAAAAAAATCCAACATTGCAAAAGTTGTTCAACTAGTTTTCAAACTACGTCCTGGAAAATTACGATGCATTCATGGCCGGCATCCAGAGTGCATTCCAATCTACCGAAGAGTTTTCACTCTCAAGGTAAATCTATTTATTCTTCATCTTCATGGAAACCTAGCATATTTACGTCGAATGTTTTGCAGAACGTCAAATGTTCGGCCGTGAACCTTGAAAATAGACTAAAAGATGCTTCAAATTTGGATTCCATGATACCAGACAAGATACAATGTTTTAATCTACGATTCGTAGTGTGTTTCTCTTTTTCTGTCTTGAAAGGCATCATTTTTTCCCAGGCGAAGTAGCCTTCTGAAGTCTTCGGAGAGTAATATATGGGTATATAGGATTTCAAAGTACAAATTGTGTATTCTTATAATTACCGGGATCGATTAAAATTTCTTTGTCCAAGTTTTATTAAATATGGCTTAGTCTATAACCATCATTTTTATCCATTAATATGTGCGTTTACATTTTCTAATATCCATTTATGTACTTATGAAATGTGAAATTGATTAAGATAAAAAATGTAAAAAACCTCGAGAAATAATGAGATGATTACAAAATCGACAATATTTACGAGTTATTTAAGACTCTCGACGAGGTTTTTCATATAATTACGATCGAACTTCAAGTACAGGTAAGTATGTTTGATGATACAATAAGACCTTATTAGACACTACACGATGCAATACGTTAATAAAGAAAAACACAACCATATGCGTGATCGGATTAAGTGTTACATGCCAACGCAAAGTTGTAGGCAATTTTCCTACTACTCATCAGTGATCTGAACGGGACATAGTCCGACATCGCTACTGGTCCAAAGCGCGAGAGCGCGGTACGAAAACAACCATTTAGATCACGGAATCACTTCAGATTTTGATTAGGGTTCTTCCCCTTCCAAGCATTTCAACATTGATGTATTTTTTGTGAGATATTTGCGAGGGTAAATCACGGAAAAGTCGTTAATTAGTTCGCCGAGACCGCCTGCTAGTAGAGGCTATAGTAATTAACCATTCCTAATGGAAACTCTCCCACTATCAACCTCACCCGTTCTTATCGATTTGTTCGACGCTCTTAAGCTGTTTTATCCTCAGTCTCCTTAAAATTTACTCGAAATATAATCCTGTTATATCTTTAAGGTTTTATTTTACAGGCTCTTGACGTTTTTTTGCATTTTTTAAAAGCGTGGAAGTGAGCAGCTTGTAATTGGTAACTGGCGGAGGGCCAACGAGGCTTTTCCGACGATGGAAAATTGTAGTTTCCTAGTATTTTAGGAGAAAAAGAAAATGGGAATTTTTGGATTAATAATTTTAATCTGAAAGCTTATTATATAAATTATGCCTAAAATGAGGAAAACCAAGTTAATACTTCTGAGACATATCTGCGAAGCTGAATTGTCAATCAATAGAAAAGCAGTATTCGACAGTTTGTGGTGGAGTAGGGGTAGGATGATGTCCATAATTTTTTGGCTATTCTCAATTAGTGGCAATGGTAGCCAAGGGGTATTTTAGATTGAAATGAATTAAATTTTGATATGAATAGAGGTTTAACCCGCCGAAACGTCTAATCTTTGATTTATATGAGTTTGCATCCAACGTCGGGAGACTGTCTTGTGCTCCAAAATTGTAAAAAATATTTGCCAAGTTTTCTGCATATCAATGCCCGAGAGAATTTTTGGTGGAAAATCCTTCGTACTACGCACTCGAGATTTTCATCTATGAAACTTTCCTTTCTCATTGTTATGCAATAAAACTATTGAGAAATTTTCAACAATTTTGGAGCACTGGAGAAATTACGACTGATAATTTTCAATACTGGCATATTTTCGGATTTACATATGGAAATTTGGCATCATAAATCGTCCATAACACAAATCGTTTCTTACGAGGGCTGGTTGAACATCTTCAACACTAGTTCAGGGATAATGCATATATATATACGAATTTTATAGGTAGAGGTGAGCAAAAAGAGTCATCTCAGAAAATAGATGTGACAGTGGAATGACCACCTTTCTCTTACTACCAATTCCTTATAATTTGAAAATTGTCAAATATTCGTTTTAAAATTGATGAGTATAATTAATCAATTGCTGACAATTCGTTCATCCAATCAAAACACAGTTTGATGATATGCAGCTATTAAATCAAATTTTATTTCCAGTTTTATTATTCAGAGTTTCAATATGAGATAATGCAATGGGTACTATTAATTCCTGCCGAATTCCATCAATCGTAAACGAAAGATGGTAATGCTTCATTATATAATTCTCCTCTTCATATACGCAGCTTGAATCGCTGTATATAACATCTCCTCTCGTGTTCAACCTACGAAATTTCTATTTCATCTTTCCTTCAATACTTATTTTCTTTCCAAGTCGGGACCAACCCTGGGTCCCGCACTGATCTAACGACATTAAATTCCACCTAGTTAGCATAAAACCACGAGCTTACACTCAAGAGCGGACATTGAGCAAAACCGACAAATCCTATCCACTTCAAATATTCATTTCTCAACGAGTAACATTCTGTTATTTTATTTTCATAGTCTCGGGCATTTCCTTGTTCCATTACCAAGATACTCTAGGAAAAATCCCTGGAGCGAATCCAAAGTAATCAGATAAAAGTATTAAAAGTGTTAATTTATGAAATACCTGAATATGAAAGTAATTAAATCAAGGAATTGAAAAATAGAACGTAAAAGGAAATATTTTCATTAGTCTTCTTCGAGAATTCAGCAAATTTATTTGTTTGTGTGAGATGAGACTGATAGAGGAATTTTTCTATGAGAATCCAAAGTACTAAAACCTTCAATTCCATTCAATGTAAAACTACTGGGCTTTTATTCGTGTCATTGGCTCGTGTATCCGGTAATTGAATGACGGGAAAATTAAGGTAATTTTAATTCCTGGCTCTTGGACGATGTCACTGACGGCAGTGGGTGAAACTCCCTCATTCCTCTCTCATCCCTTCTCTGCCCTTTCTGTCCCTCCCTCGCCCGGTACAGTACCTTCCTCTCACCCTATTTCACTGTGGTCTTTCGTTAGAAGTGAGAGGAAGAGAGGGATGAAAATCGACGAGAGAAAGCGATGAAAATAGGGAGGGTTGAAATCGGATCTTGCGCTTCTGCGTTGCGTTTGCCAGTGGGTAGGCAAGGGGTGAACGAGGGACAGGACTAGAGGGAAAATGGTACTACCGTTTTTCGCTTGTATAGGTGCGCCAGCGCAGTTTCAACTATGCGGTTGGATCTCAGTCACACAGCCTCCCTTCCATGGTCCGTATCAGCTTCTCCGGAGAGGTGTGTCGACCATGTTCGTGCTCGGTATTTCATCCGAATATCAACCACGTATATGAAAAACTTCATGTGAACTCTGTTTTTTTTTAAATAAAGGAAAAATACTTTCTCATTGAATAATAAAGTAGTGATTGTCATTTCATTTTCAACTTAAAAAAAAATTAAAACTCTAGTTATTTCGTCATTTATGTTACTATTTGTTTAACGGTTTATAAGTGTTAATAATTATTTTAAGATTGATTGTTGAAATTTATATTATTCTATTTGTGGATTTTGAGTTTCATCACCCAGATATAAAAAGTTTGAGAGTTGTGGAATGTAGAAAATCCCTTGACCGGGATTACTCAACGGCACGTGACTCGGTAAGCTTTTATTTTTATTCACCACCTTTTGTTTGGTGTTTAACACTGGAAGTATACATTGACACAAAGCCCTGTCTTTTAATTGAGTAATTAAAGTTCTGTGAAGTACACATCCTTCGAACTGCATACAAAGTGTTGTCAATTTATTTGTTGCGCCATTACGCTTAAAAAAGATCATAAAAATTATGTTTGACAGGAAAATTTTTAAGTAAAAGAAAAGATTAGAAGTTTTTTTGATGAGGTTTTATGTTGATATTGTTTTCAGTCTGTGAGAATTGTTTGTGCTAGTTGGTCAGGAATTTAAGAAGTGGGATACTGTGTCATTCATGTTCCAGTGGGGGTTGAGTGAAGGCAATTAGACAATACAAGAATATGTAGTCATTAAACCAATGTTTCTTTACTCACACGATTCTTTCCTACTTTTTTCATTTCTCGGGACGATAAAGAAATTACAAAAAAAAGTCGCATCAGAGGTGCGGAGAAGCTGTATTAAAGGTCATAGTTTTTTACTTTGGATGATGTTTGTGAGCCGCATGCGGGAATACTGAGGCAAGGCAACAAACAATATTTAATTTGTTAAAGGTGTTATATAGCACGAGTTAAATAAGATAAAGGATTGCAAGAATTATTAATATTTAGATAATGATTTTCCATATAATTGTAAATTGGGTATTATACAGTCCGCGCTCGCATCCGTTGGATAGTCACAAAATGAGCAATAAATTAACTATACAGTATTTCCACCAAAAAAATTGGTAGTTGCATAATAATATCTTCTACCGGCTGATCTACTCCGATAACATCTTAAATGATGCTTTACAGTAAATGTTGAATATGCAAGACGTTTGAAAGAAAACGAATTACACCAAATTTTCAGAGCACTAATACCCACACATTGCATGATTATGTCTTATATACTATTTTGTTTAATATAGAGGGCACAGGCAATGTAACTAAAATTAGACTTTCAAGCTAAACTATTAGGTCACTTTCCGAAGTAGTAGAAATGATCAGTTTCAAGACTCATGTGGACATTTCCATTGTAGATTTTAGAAAAGAGAGAAGATATTTATATTCTCAAAGAATGCATACTAAATATTAGCCCAAAAATAAAATCATTGTTATTTTCAGGAGTACATCATTGATTGGTAGAAATCTACTGGCAATGTTTTTCATGCAGTCCACTTACCCTAACCACTACTGATTTCTATCACTAAAATTATTTATTCCGGCCAATTAGGGAGGAGTCTAAAGAATTATTTTTTTCAATATAGGGTTTAAAGTTTGTTCGAATTTAGACCAATATCAACAATAATTAAATATTGTAGTAAAATAAGTTTTCTCATAAGAACCTTATTCAATAGAGTATATTCCTTAGGGGCTGAAGATCTAATTATATACATATAAGAAACATGAACAGGAAAATTATCTATTTTTTACGCGATTTTGTGAATCACGGGGACAATATCTTTGTTCGGAAAAATATAATACAAGCTCACGGTAGTTACGTGCGTGTTTGAATTGAAATAAAAATGTGTTGAGACAACTTCTAATTGGATGATCTTGCAATCCTAAAAGCCGAATGTGAAAAAACCTCGAACAGGTTTATTGATTAGTGAGTATGATATAGATAAATGAGACATTTAATTCGCGACGTCATGCAAACTATTTGCATCGACCACAAGATTTCAATTATTTTTGTTTCTGTTTCTAATAACATAGTTTGAAATTATTGTCAGTAATAAGATGAGTCAATTCATAGATGTGACTTGCAGACAAAAAGGGGATGGGATGGAAATAATAGCGTAGTGATTTTTGGAGGATAGAACTTGAAGATGTCATGTTACAATTTGTTCATTATTTATTAGTAGTTTGTTATATCATTTTTTCAATAAATATTGAATTACTAGCGGGATACTAGTTACAGGAGAAAATATCTTGCTTTGGAGCAGAGGTTAATTGTTTCAATTGGTAAATTACGATCATTGTTTTTCATCCCCTCCGGTATGTGAACTAGGTTATTGAGAAATTTTTAAAGTAAGATTTGTCTCCAATACTGTTCACAGATGAATAAGATAACCTTGAAGTACCTATAATATATGTATTCGAGTTTGTGTTGTTCCTTTACTGTTCATGATCATATATTTTCTGGCAGAAGTTTATTCTAAAATGATTAATGTAAACGATTAGTTTGCATATAAAAACGATAATGGAAATCTGGGAAGAAATTATAGAAATTTACTTGAACGGCATCGTTGAAAATCGAAATTTTTTATTGTTGAAGTATGTTAACTGCGTTCGCTGTTCGTAGTCTCAACCAGTTTTCATTATTTTTCCAATGAAACTAATGTAACTGGATGAAATCTGAACTTTTAACCGTTTTAATTTGAGTGTAACAATATGCTTCGGTTCCTGTCCGACAGAAGGATTGGAATACTCCCTAATATGACATTACTTCATCATTTTCTTTTGCTCCCACCACAAACAAAGCCCGTCGTCCTCATGGAAAACTCGGAAAAAGAATTGGTTTCAGTACCAGCGCAAATAGGTTTTTCACTTTGATCCTCGAAGTCAAAGATTGAATCAACAGTCAATTGAAATTTAATTAAAAATGAGTTTTTTGACGATAGCACTGTGAAATAGTTAGATACTTAATGCTTACTGTTTTCAACGCAACTGTTACAAAACTTGTATCTCAGAGTTGATTATTGTTCATTCCGGTAATAATTAGAACTCTTTAATGCGCTGATTTTGCAATGAATAATACAACGTCCAACCTATGCATTCAAGCAGATTAAAGCGGTAAGTACGAGCCTTTTTTTTAGCAACGGGATCATTCCTAATTTCTTGCTAAATTTGATATTTTTTTCCGCTTTCCATATATGTACCGGATACGTTTAAGAGTAGGTTTTGGAAACGTTATTGCTTTTTTATTGTTATTATTTCGAAGTAATTTTTTCTCAATGTGTGCAAATACATACCGAGATGAAACTCTGCAGGTATAAAAATGAACGTTCAACTCACTTAGATAAATGTAGGTACCGTTAGTTATGCACAGCGTATTGCAAGTGGGCTTTCTCCGTCGTTCAATTTTATATATCTCTGAGTCCTACATCGTGAAGGCGGACTATTAGGAAAGTGGATTCTACTAAATTTTGAATACATTTCTTGAAATATAGCAATTACAAATGTGATACACACAAAACGAAAAATAACCAAAAATTTTTTAAATTACCAGTATTGGGACTTTTGAGACATTGCACCGTATCGGAAGAACTAATGTTAATGATGCATCCTATTAATACTGCTAAGGCCCATATACCTTACTAAGGTTATACAAAGCTTAGTTTATTATGTCGAACAATCATTACATTATATCGTGAAGTTCAATTGAATTGTTTTAATGAGTATTTCCATATGTTTCCAACTGGTAACATTTTTAACTTGCCGACCTGAAGAGAAAAAGTTATTGTAATGGCCGCGCAAGTCCAATGTAGAAATTTCATAATTTCTCGCCACGTTTTATTTCATGGCAATTGCAACTACCTCTGACTTTTTTAAGGGACAGGTTTATGTGTGGATGTATGCGCAGGTTTAACTATGACTCTTGTCTCACTAACGATGTTAATTCGGTTTTTGTTCAACTACAGTACTTATATTGAATTCAAGTCTGATTATAAAAACGATGACCTCAGTATTCTTGTAATTTTTTCCAAAAAATGCCTCCAAAAACGTGAAAAGTGGTGGTTGTTCAAAAATTTCAGTTGTTCCTAAAGAAATGATCGAATTGGAATTTGTTGTATTTAAGGAATGAAATAACATTAATAGTTATGTGATTCGCCTCTGACTAAAGTTTAATAGCAAACACTCTGAGAAGTTTTTCCGTTAATTACATAACACTTCAAAAATAATATGACACGTATTGCTCGGGAGCGTATGAATCACACTGAATTCCACTCACCCGTACCGGTCGCATAACGAAGCGAGTGGCTGATACTGATGTTTAAATTATATCTTTACCTTACTTTAATTGCAATTACCGATTTAATTTATAATTTATTTCGAGGCAATTAAAAGGTTCATGAAATGCCAGTAAATTGGTCGTGATTCGATATGATTTACATTGTCTCTTTGAAGAATTCGGGATAATTTGATGGTATGATGCGTAAGTTTTGCCGCTATGATAAAGTAGTTGAGTATTCAACGAGATATAATTAATTGGAATATTATTGTTAGATATGAATGAATATTGAATAGTGGATACTTATCAGAAAATGAAGAAATCGGAAATATTTAATTCATCATTTAACCGGATACCTAATAGCCACCGGTGCACGATTCCTACACCCTAACTACTTTTGTTTCAGAAGGGAGGCTATTCTCTAATTTTCCTCGATTTTGTTTCAATACGTTCATTAAATATAATCTCTACAATGTGTGGAAACTGACCAGGTTTTCAGACAATACCTAACAATGTTCACTAAAAATTCGTAAAAATTGACTATATTTTAATATTTTGCCTGAACATGGTTGGTCATGAGCATGGAGTGGTTGTTGTACCCTCGACGTTTATAAAGTTCAGGGATCCTGTGTAAAGTGGATTGCTGCATATAATGCATCTCATTCTTTTCTTTTACGCACACGGTTATATGTGGAAATTAGATTTCAAAATCGATATCAAATATAAGCAAAATATATTGAGCATATATTTCACCTATATCTCAAAAAAACATTTTTGGTCGACTTTTTATACCAACAAATATAAATAAAATATATATGATTTTCGTATTCAACCAATATTTGAAATATATTTGAGCTAGATTCCATATCTAATGAGACATATATATCACATATAAGGCCTATAGATATGATGGAATATATTTGAAATATATATGAGGTCTTGATGAGTCTATACTCAATTTACAACAGTTGGGAATTAGGTAGGGGGAATGCGGTCCACATTTTTAAGGTAGTACAGTGGAATTAATGGGTGGAAAGGATTTTGGACAGGTGGGAATTCCTTCTCAATATATTTAGTCCACAAATAACTGAAGAAAAAATTCAGATGTTTTCAGACCGGGAATCAAACCCGGGACCTTCTGATTACCAGTCGGGTGCTCTTCCTATCTGAGCTATCCGAACATATACTAATTTCCATTTCAATTATATGTCAATATTGAGCCACACCGTCCTTCTAACGGCAACCATTTTCAACAGTTCGGAATTATATATGAGATCAAATGAGATGATGAGAGAAATAAAAATTATTCGTTAGGTCAAAAGTGAGAGATTTCTTGTGCTCGCTGGATTCGGAATATATGTCGCATATATTTTGAATATATTGAAATACTATCCATAATACCGTGGAGGTACCAGTATCCGACCGTCGAAGCATTTTTTGACAATAGAATGACGTTATTTTATAATAGAAGTGGAAGATACTTGAACATATGAATTAATGAGGACTTGTGTGATGTTCTGAATGCGAGATGAATAATCAACCGTCGAAATTAGTCCCGATTGAATTAATATTAATATAAATAGAGCCGATGTATAAACATCTAGTATCCGAACGTCAAAATCACCTTGGCCTAATAT
>JAPYZN010003131.1:0-10156 GCA_030522865.1 Psyttalia lounsburyi | reverse complement strand
GCTACAAGGGGTAGTGGGGGGGGGTAGGCATGACACTGCTGATGAATTAATTTGCTAGTGGTAATGCAATCGTTGTATTTCAGACCGGGGGAGACTGGGAGGAATCAATTGCGGGAGGTATTGTAAGGAATTTGGCAGTGAGTAGTCGGATTTTGATTGATAAATTCGGGGATATTGGACACTGGATTTTTACAATTATCGATGAAATATATAAAACGCCTAAAATGTCGCACAGTGACTCCACGAAAGTGAATAGAAATCCGAAAAACTCTCCACTGAACTGAATTTATCATTAATTCAATGGTAATCTCTCAGTCTGTGACCTAGTCAGGCTTCACGACATCTCGTTAATATCCCATTTTCACTTTCAACGAAACTCTCGACCTTTTTCTTTTTTTTTTTTTCAATCGAGGCTAATTACCCGGAATCAATTGTTCAATGATTATTTCTGAGTACTGATGAAAAAAAAAAAATTATGCATCATCCTCGAATTCGCGAAAAGAATTCTAATTTCCGAAGGTCGCACTACACAGACGTCAGGGACTAGCGAGTGTATTGGAGACTTTGACTTTGAGAGTGTATTTTCAGCGGAGGTGGAGGCACACGCGAGAGCCGGATTCGCGGTAATCGAGTAAGTCATTATATTCACTCGGTACGAAGCATCTAGAATAAGAGAATGAGAGAGATGAAGTTATATCATTGGAATATGGTGCATTCGTGTGGATACGGTTATCGATAAATTGAGTGTATAATAACTTCTCCAATACGTTGTTGGAGTTTGAAGGATTTCTCGTGCTTTATTTTCCAGTTGCAATTGTGATCAATAAGTGAAGACACAAATCTCGCTGGTTGAAGCAATAGTCGAAGCGGAATTTTTTATTTTTTTATTCTTCTGCCGAAAACGGTTGAATGGGTTTGAACGGTTATCTTCCCGAAAGACGCCCATAAAAATTCAAATCCGGAGAGATAAATAAACGCTTTTGACAGCTGTTGACTGTATTATAAAGCGTTTTCGAGGGTAATGAGAATGAAAGGATAACGCTGGGAGTTTTTACGATAATTATCGTTACTTCCTGCACTTCAAATTCCAAATTTTGAACGCCATCGAAATCTACGCATTCTTTTTTATTAAACTATCGGTCACCTGTTCTGAAATTTTTAAGAATTTTGCAAATTGAAATGAAAATTTACCGAGAACAATCACCAGAAACCCAATAGTTTTGTTTGATTACCCCCCCCCGAACTCAATTTATTCCAAAGTTATTCGAAATTCTGTCGAAATTATTGAGTTTCAAATTCGAAAATCCTAAGAATTAGTCGTTTTCATGTTCAGCCACTTGCGATATTTCAGAGAATTTCCCAATATACAATTATCAATTTCTAGAAATAATCAATAGAAACTGTAAATTGCCGTTTGTCTATCCCCCGGAGATAAATTCATTCCAAAGAATCTTAAAAATAAGAAAAACCACAACCATCATCATTTTTTTTTAATGACAATCATCACTCTCGTGATCTTCCACCTCATTATCAATTCCATGATTTTATGCAATTCATTTCCGATTAAATTGTAGGTAATACATGTCTCTCTCCCGACCTACGTCACCCGTAGCTTTGAGCGCAAGAACACTGATGGTGAATTTTATTGGCAGACTGTATACAACCAGAGGACAAAGATAAAACGGCCGAGAGCGATGAGGAAAGAGACACAAAAAGAGAGAGGGAGAGAGAGAAATAGGATTTATCCTATAGGTATAAACGAAATGAGCTGCTCGAGTTCCGAGTGAGACACATACCGGGCAAAGGCAGACGGATGTCAGTGAAACAGCATAGGGAACAGAGAAAGAGGCGAGATATGTGTGCGCACGTGCATATATGTTTGTACGACAGTAGTTTTCAACGTTAGTGGACGGTGGCAGGAGGTGAAGGCAGAAAATCTACTCTCTCATTCTCCAACTGTCTCACTCGCTCATTGGATGCTTCTCACCGGGTTTCTCCCTCGCTCTCGCTCTCTCATTCTCTCTCATCCCCTCTCTCACTCTCTCTCTCTCTCTCTCCACGCTCTACAGCCTCTATTCTGTTCTGATGATCTCCGGCACCATCCGCTGCCGACGCGATCGCGACATACCAAAATGGCGGAAAGACCGATACTGCACGTGAAATACGAAAAGTGATGGTTATTTATACGTTTTTTTTTTTCTGTACCCGAGACATTCGCGGGAGTTTAGGTCCATTGTCAGCGGAAAATGCTGGAGGAATTTCGGGGGAAAACCACTTGACACAAATGGATATTTCATAATTCAGAGGAAATTCGTACCTGAGATACTGGCGAATATATATAATGTATAATATATAATACATAATATATTGTTCGCGAAAAACATAAAGCAGATAACAATGGGCGATATTTCATGTATTTTGAAGAAATATTTTGCCGTTAAATTCGTTTCTCTACAAATTTTTTTTTTTCCGCGAGAAAATTGAAAGATAAGATTTTTCTCAGTGGAAAAGACAAGATAAATCTGAATCTTATTTTGTGTGACTGGCCTAAAAATTTAAGAATCTCCCGGGATTCTCCGCTTTCTCCCAATTTTCATTGAAAAATGAAACTAAAAGTTCCAGTCCCCGAAAGTGTTAATTTCCAGTGTAACAGAAGCGCGACAAAAATTAGCAAAAAATTTCCAGTAATTTGATACAAAAAACATTTCAACAGTGAAAATGTTTTTCCACCACCAGAGATGACTGTTCCATTGCCCCAGATAAAACTCCCGACCCCATCCTCTCTTCCTTCTGCTCACCGAGTCCAAGTCGCCTCGCAAGAAGCCAAACGGAACATGACGACGACTTCACTCGCGGTCTCTCTAATTTCCCTCTTCACCTTTGGGATTTGTTTTCCCCCCAGCTCTCAATGGAATTGATTTTGCCGATGCAGACTCGTGAGAGCATTTAATCCGACAGGAAGAAGACAAGCGCAGTTTTGCCTGAATGGGGGGTGGAGGGTAAATGTATTTTCTTTTTCTATACACCATTTTTGGACCTCTTGGATTCTTTAATGGGTGCACGCATGGAAGAGATGAATGGAAGTGGCCTGATAGTGTGTGCGTGCCGAGTGGGAAGGATCTCGTCGGCTTTGGCAACCGCTGCCCTACCTCCTCAATTTTAATGCACACGTTTCCCTCCCTCCTTCCACCCCTCCCACTTTTCTCAGTCAGTTCCTCAACCCTTTTTGCATCTGTCTTCCTCTTTCCGCATCACTTCCTGCCGGAGAGGTTTGCGCCCTCCCAGCTGAGGCCACTGCCAACTTTCTTCTTTCCTCAATTTCCATTTTTGTAAATCACGTTACTTCACGTAGAGATAAACATGGGGGACAATGGTAATTGTGATAAAATTGAGTTTAAATCCCGGGGCGAAGGGGAGGGGGGGAATAATGTATTCGAAATTTGACGTTATTGCAGTGATTTCCCGAAGTTTTAGATTGAAACAGTGGAAAGTTCGCCAGATTTATCGGATTTTTTAAAGGAAATTTGTCGTTCTCCGCTCATTTTTGTTTTAACCTACTTTTTTTAAATAAAATTTTCAGTGAAACTTCTATTACACTTCTTGGAAATTCCTATCAATTATCTTTCAATAAATGGAATCTAGAAGGTCGACGTAAATTAGTGCGAAAATATTTATAGTAATGAGACCATTTAATTCGTTAATTTGAGTAATTATTTGTTGTTTAATTGAATGATTAGTGTAATTTGATACAGGAATAAATCTTTCACGATAACCCGCATTCAAAGGAATTTTAATATTTTTTTCAACGAAATTACAATTATTTCCTCGAATTTCCTGTGGGGCCCATTGAAATTTTTTCCCAAGGATTTTCCTATTCTTTGAAAATTCACGGCTAATTTCCCCAATTTTCCTTTCCTCATCCCTGCGATGCCTCCCCCCCTCTTCCCCACAAACTTTATTTCCCTTCAAACAAAGATGACCTCGAACGAAAATCTCTTTGTTTTCATTTCACCTCAAGAGGGCACGCCACGTACGTAAGAGAGAAAGAGAGAGCAATAACAACAGTTCAGCCGATAAAACAGTCGGCCTCGGGACGACGCTAGAGAGCCGAGTTATCGGTAAAGTACTCAAGGGAGATTTTTCCGGATATAACCAGGAGCCAAGGGATTTATTTATTTTTCCTCAGGAGGACAGACGGAGAAAATAGTAATGTATTTACCTTCTCTTGGTACGTTCCGATTCCATTGCACTTGAAATACAATGACCATTACCACAAGCCATTACCGATCATTCATGCGGTGATATTGAGTTGTTTTTTGTCCCCCCCCCCCCCCCCCCATGAATTTATTGAATGATTTTTCCTCCTTTATTCACGTTTATTTGCACAATGCCAACCTCACTCACTGCTATCGTCTAGTCGGAGTTTACTTTTTATTTTCCACCTGTTTCCTACTTTATTTCCCACCTGTCAAGACATTATTCCTTGAAGCTGGGCCAGTGGGAGGGTGAAACTGGGAGAGAATGGAATCACGAAAGTTTTGAAATTGTTGGATGAAGTTGGGATTTTCTTTCGCCAGAGAAATATATAAATAAGGGAGCCCTCGTGAGGGATGGATTTCACTGCTCACGGGGGAAGAATTCTCGGACGACTGATCGCCTGTAGGCAGGGTTGTCGTTTATTTCCGTAGCTCTAGTCGTCACTCTTCCCCCTCTACATTACCAAAATTGTCCAAAGTTGGGGTTAATGTCACCAGAAATCGACCCTTTCGGCTTTTACCACTTGTAATATTTTATAACCAATTTTACGAGCTCTCTAAACAATTACGGAGAAAATTAATTATCGCCCAAAATGATATGCCAGAAGAATTTCAATATTTCAGGGAAAATTGGTCCAGAATTTTCGGGAAACTCGGGTGGACTCAGAATTTAAATTTCCTCAATTCAGTTGACAATTTGATTACTTAAAAAACAATATGGAAAACTATTTAGATAAAAAATAAATTACTCTGAATTTCCAAAATGAATACTCGATTTTATGAACGATTTGGTCTTGAATTGAATTAAAATTCCGATAATGAAAAATTCAAACGAAATGATTACGAAATTTTCAAGATATTTTCAACAGACAGTCGGCATTTTAATAATTACGCAACTCCACAGGCAAATAAAAATTACGTGACAGTTAAAATTTCCCCGCAGGCGGATTGCACTCGAAAACTACCGAGAGAAAAAAATTAATTTTAATGGAATATTTTTTTTCTCCGTGTCGGAAATCGCCAAATTATGGCCACTGACGGCCATAATTACACGTCAAATGGCCTTTGAAAATCGTCCATTTAACGGCAACACGCCCGACATGGCAACCCTGTCGGCGGTAGCTCCTGGCTATTCTTACGTGGGCGATGGAGGCGAGGGGTTCAGGCCACCGAGGGGACAAGGGTTGCTCAGGGTGGAACTTCGGTTTTTCACAGTTGTATTGGGGGAAAAATGGAGACGGCAAAGCACAGGCTCGAGAGGTTTTCCTTTTCTCTCCCGAATAATACAAAGAAAAGGGCGGTCACTGTAAGGGTAACTCGGGCTAGAGTGAGAGGGATGAACGAGGTCGAGGGACGCATCGAATATCTTGAGCCATTCACACTGGCCGTGTGATATCTCGGTATTTACCGTCTTCACATTTACTACTTTCTCGCAATATAAATTCCATTGAGCAGTGGAAATTAAAGCAAACGAGTTTGAAAAAATTTTAAGAATTTTTTCTTTACATCAGTCGCCACTAGTTCCAATCGATTAGAATTCGTTCATGTGATGATTTCATTCATTCGTTGAGATAAAATTGCAGATTTTAATGGTAATTAATTAAATTACAAATTTATAGAACAATAGGAAAATTAGAATTCCCCAAATACCTTGGAATTTTCCGATTTTCCGGCGATTTTCATGAAATAATTGAGCTAAAATATTCGCAATCAATTGATTGATTAATTAAATAACCAACTGATCATCTGAAATTCAATCTATTTTTCTCTGCTAAATGGGGGGATTTTTTTACATCCAACGATGACGAAAAATAAAGAAAGAAAAACGCGACGCCTCAACTTATGTATTTTGGGTTGACATTCGGTGTCAGGAATTTTAGTAAGAACAAGGGAATAATGTCAAGAGAGATACGACCCACGTCCCACGCGAATCAGAAATAAGGAGAGGTCCTCGAATAATTCACGACAGAAAATTATTTCAGTTTTCTCCCATGACCATTTCTATTGTCCTCACCAATAATAATTACAATTCCCCTATTCCCTTCATTTTTATAACCAAAAAAAAATCCCGACATTGCCTCTCAGCCGAGAGAATTTCCCCAATCACCCGCAATAAAGTAAAATTATCCGAAAAATTACCGGACGATTAATTCGAATTTTATTTGTAGAATTAGAGTAGTCTGAATATTTGATCCAAATCCAAGAGAGATTCCCGTACCGTCAGAGCGATTTAGATCGGAATATTCAAGTGACAGATGAGGATTAATAATTAATAAACTCATGTCTCTATCAATAACTTCATCCCGTGAATTTGTAAAATGTCGTACTAAAAAGTAAGAGAGCCCATGTTACATCCTGTTAAATCCACAATCTCCTCCAAAATTAATAATTTTTGTAAAGCTAAATGAAGCCAAATAAATACAGACAATAGTTCCATCAGCCCCGAAATTGTTATCACTAAGTAAACAATTTGAGGGGGGGGAGGGGCGCTTGTTGACCTGTTCATTCCCAGTTTTACCGACAAAAGTGCGAGGATTTAAAACGATAAAACGGATTAGAGCCCCAGCATTGAGGTAGATAATAACCCCTGGGATGTAGCCCCTCCTCCTCCCCCCCGCCCCTCCGCGCCCCGCTCACCTTCGCCATCCGGTGCCTGACTCATTCGGATGTACTGCATCATCGAGGTTGGCAACCTCGATTTTTATTAAATATTACCATCCATTCATTCCAACGCAACGACGAAAAAAAAAAAAGAATTGAATAAAATTCACGTACAGATATTTCAATTGCACGAGACAAGCCAGGATTATTAATTATAACATTTGAAAGTGCATCTCTGTATTCAGCACCTCCCAATTAAAATATAACGCATCACGTGTCAATATCCTATGGCCTCCTGTGCCTCAGTCATTTAGCAATGAAAAAAAAAAATAATAATAAATTAATAAAAGCTCTCGATATGAATAAAAAGAACCTTTGTAATTTATCGTGAAAGCCCATACATTGGGGAATATTAATTTGGCAAATAAAACGCACCTCAGACAAACTATTGTCATTTTCAACAGAAAATTTCATAAATTCTAGGGTAAAGCAAATTTTTTCAGTGCGCGCCGAGGCGGGGAATGTTTAAAAAAAATTGGAGACAAATACGAAGGTGCAAATGGAATTAAAGATCAAGAATTTAAATAACCAAAAGTGGGAGATTCAATATTTTTTTTATGAAGTTTATGATTAATTAATTTAGAGGGCCAACAAAAAATTGCAAACAATCTCCGCATCCGGAGTAATTCTAAATTTTTATAATCACTTCCAGGAAAAAAAAAATTGAGTGGAGCGAAGTGAGCGAAGGGGCGGGGAGGCCCCGCTATTGGTGAGCGAAGTGAGCCAGAGGGGGCGGGCGTTAAAAAATTCAGACAAAAATGAATAATAAATAGAACAAACGGGAGTGGCAAGTGAGATCCAAAATAAAAAAGACTTTACGAGTGTTCCTTTGAACCGATGGAAGCATAAAAAATTTTAATGAGCGAAAAATAATTGAAAAAGGACTCCCGACGTCTTGGAACGTTAATGCCATGTAGGACGATAAAACACGTGCTGTGGAGCCAGTGCAATGAAGTATAGACTGGAAAACGTATACTGCACTGCGAGGTGAGGTTTCGTTGCAGGCAGGCAAGGTAGTCCCCCTACCCCACACCCCCCGCTCCCCCTCCAGCCCCTCCCCCACTTCACCTCCCACTTACTGAGGCAAAAGGTCGTGGAATCAGAAACGCGTCGACCTTCGACCTACACGTGCGCCTCCAACGCGTTGACCGGTAGCCAGAGGTTGTACAACAATGTTGGGGATGGAAAATCACGGCAACTTTTCATTCAATATTACCACCTACTCATTGCAGATCCCACCGCCGATTATGATATAATTCTGGGGGGATTACTGGAGAGATGAGGATGAAAGATTCCAAATTGCAGGTGTACGGTAATAATTTTTAAATTATTATATAGTTTTCTGGAGAGTTGGGCAATTCTCGGGAGATGGAACATTTTATGTTCTTTGAATTTTTCAAGTACTGGGGGACAAAAATTTGCAAAAATTTCTGCTGCACATGGAGAGAAAAATCCAGTAGATATTACCGTTTCGTTATATAATTGGGGGATTTTTTGGCTGCTCGGGAAAATTTTTTTACTCTCCGCAAAAAAAATTTCTAGACGTGTGAATAATTTTTGATAAAGCTAGTGAATTTTGTGTTCTCGAGGAGAACGTTAATAATAAATAAAAAAATTATTTCCGTTTATGAGATTAATCCAACTAACATTTAACGACATGTCAGTATTTTTGGAAAAAATATCTGTTTTTATAATAATAATAGTGGAATTTATCCAGTGGAAATTACGGATTTTGAAGAGTATGAATAATTCTCGAGTTTTGTTATTTGAAGAGCAAAATTGAAATTTCTAATTTCGCTAAACATAGCAAACTCATTACTGTTGACCTACACGTGCACCTCCAACGCATTGACCGATAGCCAGAGGTTTGGAGACGGAAAATCGTGAAAACTTTTCACTCACCATGACTACCTACTCATTGCCAATCCCACGTTTATCATATGACGTTTGGGGATCAATCGCGAGAATTGCAAATGTTTAAACTCCATTAGTCAATTATTCTCCTCTCGGGAGTTTCGCTCTCGTCTGGACTTATGATCGACTGTTTAATAATAAATTCCGAGAGAGCGATATTTAATTCGATGCAGACAAAAATATTTCTCTATTTGAAACCCACCAAAATTAAAATTCTCTAGCCAATTCAGTAAAAAAAATTTTTATTCCACCGAAAATTAAATAATTTCCCCCCGATTGTCATAAAAATAATTCGCGTAAATGCCGAGTACATCTCACTATACAGCAAAATATCAGCAGAAAAATCAAAATAATATGAAAACTCGGTCACGCCGCGGTTGTTCAGCCTACATACCTCCCAATCGGGCGCAAGGCCAGACAAATTATTGAAACATTTCCGCAAGTAAAGAATAGAAACAAACGATTACAAGCCCAGCGGGTGAAAATATTCAATGAAACAAACGAGCAATTTACCCTCAGATTGGGCATTATCATTTGAAAGACAGCTTCATGAAGACATTTGAATGGATAAAACGCGGATATGGCCATTGGTGGGAAGAGGGCATTGAGCCTTTCGTATATTCAACAGTGGAAATAGCAAACAAACGGAGAAGTGGAGACGTTTCACGAAACAACGGACGGGGGGGGGAGGGGGTCTTTATCAAAGTGGGTTGTCAGCCGCAGCCTTTATCGTTATCGGAGGTAGGAGGGAGACACTTGGGTGTGAGTGTCGGAGATACAAGTACAACCGTAAAATCCAATCTTACTGTATCAACCCCTTACAAATTTTCCGGTGTAACGGAGAAGGGAAGAATAAAAAAATTTGCATCTACTTTATCCACTTTTTTTTATGAGAATAGAACGGGCCAATCAATGGAACACTTGACAATCTCCCGAGATCCGTTAAATGATTAAAAAATAAGCCATTATTTTTGGAAATATAAAAAAAGAAAACGCGGAATTCGATATTGGATTTGGTCAATTTTCCCTAGAATTCATTGAAACATTCTCAAAATTTTCCCAATGACTCTCTTCAAATGCCCAACCTTCCGACATCCCCAAAAAAAAGTTCAAAATATTCCCGACGTACCCTCTTTTTATTAACCCGTCACTGGTCGCGCCAACTTGCCGGCAATGCTTACGCGCGCGATGAGAGAAACTCTCACGGCTACGCGCGCATTCGTTGTAACGATATTTGATCGTACTTACGTCTTAAATTTGGAACTAATTATATTTATATATTATTTACATTATGTATACAACAATTGCGAACAGATTTCCGCTTT
>JAPYZN010003130.1:0-10159 GCA_030522865.1 Psyttalia lounsburyi | reverse complement strand
TTCCGATTTTGACCAATTTCGGCACTCTTTTGACGATATCTCAAAAACTATTGATCCTATCGTCACGGGGTTTGCGCCATTCGAAAGCTGAGCTCATTTTCCATCGATAGAAGGTATGGGCGAGTTCCTAAAATGATTTTTTCGAACCGTTTTTTCAATTTTTCTGAAATTCATAAAATTACCAAAAAAGGGCTGAAAACATTATTTTGGAAACTTGCCAATACCCTATATCGGTGGGAAATGGGCTCAGCTTTCGAATGAGCTCAACCCCAGGCCGATAGGATCAATAGTTTTTTAGATATCGTCAGAAGAGTGCCGATATCGGTAAAAAACGGCAGAATGAAAAGGCTTTCTTTTATACCAGAATAAAGAGCACTCGCGACAAAAAACTCGATGCAAAATTGCGGTGCTTATCATCTGTCACTTCAAGTGGTCCATCTTCTCAAATCCTCCCAGTTTTTAACATTTACTATTTTACCCTTTACTCACTTATTTCTCAATAATTCTCAACAGCGCTCTTTGAACATTTTCCTAATTTTCTTTTTTTTCAAATATATATTTATTATTCTTAGAGGTCTATTTATTACAAAAAATGAGTTTCCAAATAAACCCATTGTAGATAAAAAAATCAAAACAAAAGGATCTAGATAACGTTCGGGTGGAGGTACACCCAGGCCTCAAATTAAAAAATGAAATTTTCAACAGTCCAGACAGAATTTTTCCACAAGTGCTAATTAATAATTGGCCTTCAGGCGGTGCGGATCCCAGCAAAGATACCCCCCAACGAAGACCTACAGTTGTGGGAACCGTCTGGAGCTACGACATCGGCACAAGAACTTGGTTCAATGAGTCAGGATTATTGACCCCGAGGAAGAACTTCGGACTTGTCGTCATCGACGGACGAATGTATGCAATTGGTGGACAGGACAAAAATGGAGGGTAAAGTCATAAAAAAAAAACATATTCCCGGAGAATGATTAGATCCCGTGGGTCTGAAGAGTCGACAATTTGTGATATCGAATTGATTCTTTCAGAGGTTTGAGGTCAGTCGAAGTATTCGACCCTGCGGAGGGCACTTGGCGAATATCTCCTCCCATGCACACAGCCAGAATAGGCCCAGCTAGTGTTAAATGCGGTAATTACATCTGGGTGGGAGGGGGAATGACTATATCGAAGAGGGAGCCACTCTCCAGAGAAGTCGAGTGCTTCGATCCTTTGAAGAATACGTGAGTACCTCGCTCATTTACCATCTTAACGAGAAAAGATATTTTTTTTTTGGATTTCAAAGATAAATCCTTTTAAAGGGGTGGAAAAGTGGGGTTGATATGTACCCCAGTCCAAAGATCCCAGAATGCGCAAAAATGAAAAAAAAAAATCAGGCGTTTTGGTCTAGTAGTTCTCGAAAAAATCACAGACCAATTTTCTAGATCATCCATCGATCATCGATTGCTAGATCAGTTTTATAATTTTTGAGGTAACTCGGGTTCTGCAAAAGCTACATAATTTTTTTTTTCAATTCGTAGGTAAATTTGCCGATCTATTGAATGGAGTTGTTAACCGACCGCGCCTCCTCTCCTCAAAATATTTATGTAGATTGTTTAATTAATTAGAGAAAATAATTTTGTTTTACTTGAAATTTCTAGTAGACATTCTTTCGCGAATATCTATGAACCAATCGGGTTCAGACGAAATAGTAAAATTTCTTAATTAAGGCCCGGGTGTACTCCCAGTCGAAGATTATTTAGATTAAAAAAAAAATTGTTTATCTATGATTGCGTGTATTTTTTTATATTTGAAAACTCATCTTTATTAATAGAGATCCTCGAGAATTTTAAATATATATTTTTTAAAAACTAGAGGAAATTAGAAACACTTTGAAATAGCGTTTTTGAGAAATATTGAGAAATAAGTGAGTAGAGGGTAAAATAAAAATTGTTAATTAACTGGGAGGAACAATTGAGAATACGGACGACGTGGAGTGACAGATGAAGCCTCGCAATTTTTCATCCTTTTTTTGTTGCGAGTGCTCATTATTGCGGCGGAAAAAGGAGTTTAAAAAATGCGGAAAATTTTTTTAAACGATCTTTTTTAAATTAATAAACTAATTCCCAATGTACGGATAATTGCAAAATTTCGTGTTTCAGCCTTCCTCCCTAATGTTAAAGTCATTGACATTTTTTTATTTTAATCTCTACTCACTTATTTCTCAAAAACTTCCTTTGAAAATGTTGATATTTTTTCAATTTTTTTTTCCAAATATATATTCATAATTCTTGAGGTTCTAGTTATTACAAAATAGTATATTTCGTAACAAGGGAAAAAAACGGGTTTTGGCGAGTGAGAGGTCTATGTCACGAGCCGAAGGCGAGTGATATAATCCCACGAGTCAAAACCACTTTTTTCATGAGTTACGAACATTATTTTTCATCTCAATGTGTCGAAAAAGTACTTTTTCATCACGCTGTGTCGGAAAAGTAACTTTTCGACACATTGGGTTGAAAAATTATGTTCGTACCTCGTGAAAAAAGTGGTATTTGACTTGTGGGATTATATCCCTCGCCTTCGGCTCGTGATATAAACCTCCCACTCGCCAAAAACCATTTTTTTTCACTTGTTACGCAATATACTATTCAGTCACTCGACGCGAAGCGGAGAGTGACTGAAAAGTTACTTTTCCGACACAGCGTGATGAAAAAATAGTTTCCGAATAGAAGCAGTTGGAAATAAAGAAATAAAAGCAAAAAAGATCTACACAACGTTCGGCGGGGGGTAAACCTGAGCCTTAAAAAAAATTTCTTATCGAATTTTAATATTAGGTGGATTAATATCGAACCATTGCGGGTGCCGAGATGTTTCGCAACATTTCACGTGATCTACGATACGCTGTACTTGATTGGAGGTGCTGGAAGATCATTAAAAAATGGAGCAATGACGGAGAGCATCGATACAATAGATGTTTGGAATCCTGAGCTGAGGAGTTGGAGGGAATTCTCGAGAATGAGTATCGGGAGGCACAACCACTCGACCGGTTCAATCGGTAAAATCATTACATTCCTAAAAATTTAATGTCATCCAGAGACACAAGAAAATCTCATTCGAAAGTTCCACTTTAGTTGAATTGAATTTTTCCCCAATTGAAATTACTTTCATCTCGGACTTATTAATACTTATGATAATAACCCCAGAAAGTGTCAATCACGTTGACGTTTTTAGGTAATCAATTGATGATAATTGGGGGACTGACTACGAGTTTCATGAAAGCACTGAGGACGGTACAGTGTTTTTGCTTTGACAGATCGATGTGGATAAATGGAGTTGCTACACTTCCTTACGCCTTATCTGGTCATGCAAGTGTGTCTCTCCATTCGGAGAACTGCTCCAGGAGTTATTAGGAAAAAAAATGTCAAAAATCAGACAATGGAAGCAGTCAAAAACTTACCCTTTTCGCCAACACTGCTTCATCCTGATCCTTCGACCTTCACTCCTTCCTCATCCGTCACTGCTTCATCTCCATCGCTGAATTTTCATTCACTTCATTTCACTTCACTTCACTTCACTCCACTTCACTTCACTACAGTACATCCTAATGAAAAATAAATGAATATTTTTCTACGATTAATGGAATTTACAGATCTTGTTTATTCCGTGGGGGAGGATTCGCAATTTTTCATTTTTTTTCATTAGAGGAAAACTTGAAACGTTTTCCTTGTCACTTTCCTCCCTCTTTTTTTAATCTTTGTCTCGTTATTTTAATGTTCCAGGTTTTAATTTTCTCTCTTTAAGCCACTCAAGGTCCACTTTGGTATTGTTAAATAGTTGTCTCATTGCTATAGTAGCTTTCTTGAAACTCACCGAACGAAAAAAAAATAATTATCGTTATTTCACACGTAAAATTTATGTTTTAATTAAAAGAATCCAATGAAAATTAACGGCTTGAGAGCTTAACTACGATTTTAATCTCAAGAAAGACGTATTTCAGGTACTTCTGTTGCCGTTACCATCCAGCGACTGATGAAAACAATGGACACCGAATAATCGAGAAGCAAAACAAAAACATTTCAGTTCCCCCCATGAAAACCTCATTCACTCGTAAACATTGAAATACTCGGGCAATTGAATGACTCCCAGGGCTTAAGATCGTTTCAATATCAACAAGTAATCATCGTAAACAATTGAATCGTTCTGTTTACCTTTGTAGTGTCCCAGCCGAGGAATACAATCCAACCAGTTGCCAAGAAAATGGAGAAATCGTTACTCCCCAGGTCTCAATAACATTTTCCCGAGAATTCCCTTCGAAATTCGATGATTTCGGGTTCTAAAAATTATTACAGATCGTCAATTTCTCGATTATTCCCTCAACAAACTCTAATTTCACTCTGTATTCGAAAAATCCCAAGTGTTCCGTGTCCTCGTCTGGTGGCGTCCCTTCACAGTACGACCAACTGCCGCCATCTTGGGTCCACTGGGGCAGCTCCCGTGGCAGTCTAGCGTCGGCATCACTAGATTATCTACCGTACACTCACTCCCTCATCAATTTTCATCAACCCAATGGACAATAAATAACCTCAATAATAATAATAACGAGATCCATTGAGCTAATTGAGAAAAAATGGTAGACCTGGGCCTCCAGTTCGACGAAATGTTCAATTACTGGAGTGAAAATATGTCTTGAGAAAAAGAAAATGTCGTCAGTGGCCGGCCACGGGCGCCATCTCATCCACTGGAATTCAGTCATGGGCTCTTCCAGTCAGTCTCGTCAGTCGGTAATGGAATTGAACGACAGTGGAATTGAATTTTTTTCACATCCGCGAAAAACGTATACAGGTTTTCGAATGTTTCCTGGACAAGATATAGGTGCCAGTTTAATGCAGACAGGTTAACCGGAGAGTTAACCTGTAAAATGGCCGAATCGATCGATCCGGTTGCAACCTGTGAGCCAACAAGTGTTGTCAGTGTCGATGAGAATGAAGCGAGTGAGACGAGCTGTTGTGATTCAGGAACAATAAATGGTATGTCTTGGGTTTTTTTTTTGATTAGGGCTTTTTTTCGAGGGTTGATGGCCCTCGCTCGAGTGCCGATGCGCTCCTGCGGAAGGGGGGAACGTGCAACAAGTGGCACGTTTGGGGAGCACAGGAACGTAGCGACTGGGTTTTATTACCCTAAGTCGGAGGATTTTTTCTCGGCGGGGTCGAAGGGAGAGAGAGGGGCATTTTGGGGTGTCTGATGTGGAGAGGGACTTGAGGGTCTCACTACGAGGGTGAGGGTTTTTTTTGGGAGACTCGGGACTTCGGAGGGGGAACCTGGAAAATAGCGATTTTTGGTGAAGACTTTGGGGGGAGAATTGAGTTGGAAAAGTCTTGGATTGGGATTTTAGAAAATAGATTTTATTCTGAAGGTCGTTACTTTAACGTTGATAATGTCGGTTTGAGAGTTGACTGGCTCCAGTTCATAGGCCTCTATGTCTTGGGTTAAATTCTTTGAAAGTCTCTAATTTATTCCTGAAAATTTGTATTTGGCATAAAAATATTAATTTCATGAGTTCGAAGGAACCGATTGGGAACTCTCTCAAGTTGTCACTGGAAACATTTAATTACATTTTTCTGGAGGTCTCTGGACTCTGGTCTCTGGAGACTTTCGAAGGTCTTAATTTTAGGATAAAAAACTTCAATTAGAAACTTCTAAAACTCTTACCTTTGGACTGGACAATCCCTATTGGAGACTTTCGAAATCCTTGATTTGTCATGAACTACCATTTTTCCATCTGAACTGAAAAATTATAATTTTCTTATCAATCAATTTTCACTTAAAAAAAATACAATATTTCCAAAAATTTCCACTACAATTCCCTCTCAAAATTTCCCATTTTCCTTTTGCCTTGTATTAGTCTCATCCATTGAATTTTTCATCCTAAATTCCACAAAATAAAAACTACAAAAATCGCCTTAAATTCACAAAAATATGATCAACAAAAAAAAATTTAACAGAATTCCCCAAAAACATTATTGATTAAAAACAAACATTTCACTTTAATAATCCAGCAGGAATTAACTTCCCATTTCATTCACCACAAGTCAGCAATTAAAACTATCCCAAAAGGTAAAAATAATTTTTGTAACGATTTACGACCTACTCTCGCCGCAAAGACTGTATCAACCGCCGGTAAATCAGCAGCTGTAAATTCTCCCGACGCACAACGTCGTTGCAAGTGTTTGTGTTTACGTCGTCCAATTGTTGCTAAAAAAAACCCCCGAAAAATCCTTCGACAAATGGAGGAGCAATGTCGAGAAGTATTCTCGTAGAAGATAGCACATTTTTCGAATTATCTCCAGCCCTCGAGCGAGTGGCATCATCATTGAGAAGTGATGTGACCCATCACGATCAGCTGATTGCACTGTCAACAGTGATAATGGGAGAGGTTGGGTATGCAATTGATGATGACAATGACAAGTAAGTAAATAATCGCTTATGAGCCCTGACAGATTAACCCCAATATTAATTCTGGGTTTTCCCACCACGAGCCCACACTGAGAGAAAAACAGCTGTTCTCAAACAAGTTTGATATGTCTCCAGAGAATGTTTTCTTGAGAATGACTAAAAAAACTTTTTGTGGAAAATACAGAAAAAAAATAACCCAAGAGAGATATTTTTTGTTACAAAAATCGACTCAGTTCCCAACAAATTAAATTCCTTGGCCAAGCAAAAGCTGTCATTTGTTGTACAACTTTTATTATTATCCAATATTCTCAAACGCATTTTTCTCCAGGACAATTTTGATTTTTTTCCACGGCTGACAATTTGAGAATTGAATGAAAAACATTTTTTTTTGTAATTTTCAACTGACAAAATTTATTCTGTCAGTCCAAACGAGACTTGCTTGAAAATTTGTTATTTTTTTTTCTCAGTGCAGAATTAACTTTGGATTTAATTCGTCAGGAACTCGATGTCTCTTTTTCGGAGGGGATAAGTGAGAGTATTTTTTTCTGTTCTCGAAGGCCATTTGACCCAGCCAAGTGGAGGGTTTCGGGGATCTACGAGATCCCCATGAGGCACAGGCTCTCCGAGGATCTCGACGTTAAGCTGGAGGCCATTCCTGTTGGTGATGTTCTCATTCTGAATGTCTCGTCGGTTAATAAATCAGTGAAAACGAGGTCGATGGCTGTGGAAACACTGGCATTCGTTAATCCGTTCTCCAGTGATCTCCCGGGGAAGTTCCTGGACCTCAAGAGGCTCTCCCACAGGTGATTTTGCTCTGTTAATTTATTTTGTTTGAAATTTTTTATTGTCTCTTTTTTCGGGGAGACTCCGGAGGATTTGGGGGAGTTTTTCGGGAGTAGTTGATGATTTTGAGAATTTTTATGGCTTCATAAGACCTTAACAAATTTTTTTGGACATACTTTGCAATATTTATTAAAAATCGTTCATCAGGACGAGTAATTTCGACTAAAAAATTATTCTTAATCGTCTAATTAAAGTTATTATTCAACTTACTGAAATTACTTTCTGAAATTCGAAAAGCAAATTCGGTTGCTATTGTTAATTTTTACTTATTTTTTTACAGTTTAAAGATTTTTTTAGATTAAAATCTCGAGGAAATTATAAAAGTTTGTCACTGGGGAAATTGACTGGTCTAGATATTATTATCAGTCGTTCGAAGCTCTTCAGAACTCCATGGGCTCTAAAGAAAATAATATAATTATTATTAGATAATTATTTTAGTTTAAATTAATTTTTTAATTTTTAAATTAATTTTATTTTCAATTAAATATTTTTATTTTATTATATTATTAGATAATTAGAAATAGCATCCGATTTTTGTGTTTTTTTCTACTCACACTCATGAAAATTCGGAGAACAAATTGGGATTCCATTGCAATCCATTTCAATCAATTTTCATGTCTAGCAACCACTTTTATAAATTAAAAGATTGTTTATTCAATTCTAAATTCCCAAATTCATGATTTTTTAATTTGCTTTCAGGTTTAAAGATACTTTGACAACACCAATAAAAAATGAAATCCTGAATGCAGCTGAAGTTACGAATCCAAGTCTCCTGGGTCTCCCCGTGGAGATCCAACAAAAAATTCTGTCCCTCCTCGATCTAAAATCCGCCAGAAACCTTAAATCCTGTAGTAGAAAGTTTCGAGAGCTTTTCTAAAGTCTAAGGTACTCCAATCCCACATTTTTCACTCCTCCCCATCGACTAAACGGAATTTATTTATAATGTCAAATTTTCAGCGAGTTATTCCAACTGCATGTTTAAGTTGAAGAAAGATGATGGAAACTTTGTAAAATATTTTATTAATATTACCACTGTATTTGAGAGTTAATAAATTTTTCTAATTAAATAGAACATTTTTGTATTCAATTTTTATCGGATATTTGGTACCACTACTACAGCGACTGGGACAAATTGTCATAGCAACTTTTTTCTATGGAGAATTTAATTTCTTGCAAAAAAGTTACTCGACATTTTTCTCAGATCCCCGCATTCTTGAGATATTTACTCACGTTTTTCGACGCATTTATTTATTTTTTTTATAACTCATTTATTAACTGGTCGATTTATTTTCCCATGAACTTCTGATGTTTTTTTTTAATTCCAGACGATGATAATGACGACTCCATTCCCCCAACCAGCAATGATGATGACACACGTGAGAATTCCCCTAGCAACACATTTACCTGTGAGTAAAAAATAATTTCTAATTTTTTAATCAAATTGCACGATAAAAATTTATGTCCGACGTATTTAATGGAAAATTCCAGTAATCATTCATGAATTTCTTCTTTACTTTGAAAAAATTATAGGCAAAGAATATCACGTAATTTTCATTTTTCAATTACATGAAAATTTGTTTATTAATTAGTGGAAAAATTCGAAATTATTGAAAATTATAGGACAAATTTCCCCTAGTCCTACAATTTTCAATATTTTTCAATAATTTTTTTTTCATCGACTCGTATGACATTTCAAGTTGTGCGACTCTATCCATGAATAAATAAATAAATGTCATGAAGAAATGGAAGTTTTAGGATGTTCACTGCTGCCAGTATGCCAAGGGAAAAAATAAATTCGAAAAAAAAGTGAACATTTTGTGGTGAGACCCCCCCTCAACCGAGAACTCGTTGAGAGATGATGACAATGGGCGATACAAGTTAAACCGGAAATGCAGAGAGTAGTTGACTGTCACTAATCTCGTCCCAGTGGTACAACGCTCGTAAATTGCCGGGAGATTTCCGGCTTTTCTCCCACTGTAATCCCCCTCGTCCGTGACCCCATACCCCAGAGCCTCTGCTTTGCCTAGGTCAGGAGTCACTTCATTAATTATTATTTGAATAATTTAGGTCGATTTTGGCCTGTAATTACAGGCGAGTCCAAGCGGCGGGAAAACTGTAACTATCGGTTTTTCAAAGATAATGGGAATTTTAATCGCATTTTAATTAGGGAGTTTCAGAATTTTAAACGCTCAAAACGCAATAAGAGAAGGCTGAGAGAAAAAAATCAATTGTTTATTCATTGAGGGCTTAATTCAGGTGGCGAGCGACAGTAATGAGCAGATAATGAGCAAATCAAGCGGGCAAAATTAATTTCTCGTTAAATTTCGCTTTTCTCATTATTCGTTTCCATTTTTTTTATTTAAAAGCCGTCGGAAAATTAAGAAAAAAAATTCTGACTGTATCGTTTTAATAAGACGAAATGAAAGAGACTTAAAAACGAAAAAACCTTTGAAAATTGTTCGGGAATTTCCAAAATCTGGAGTGATTTTAATAGTCAAATAAACCGAATGAAAAATTCTAAATAAAAAAATCGAAATTCGTAAAAAAAAAGTAGAAAAAAAACATTCCGATAGATGTTAGAAATTAAATACATATATTTATTTCTGAAACATTATTTTCCGATTGTTTTCTCGTTTTTTTATTGTTTAACGAAGTCCAAAATTGGCAGAAAAATTTTAACAAAATTTCGGCCTTTCCATTCACAGTCTGAGAAATCGCCCACCTCCAAAGAAAAAAAAAATCTCCAATACTTTCCTCGTAAGGTCCCAGCTTCTCGTGCTCAAAACCCCCCTGGAAAAAAAAAAACAGAATTCGTAATTTCTCCTGCCTCCAGCTTAAGCTTGCGCTGTACCACCCACCCCCACCCCCTGCCCTCCCCCAC
>JAPYZN010003129.1:0-23526 GCA_030522865.1 Psyttalia lounsburyi | reverse complement strand
TGCGAGTCAAAACAATATTCCGTAAAAATTACGGAACAGTGACGTACTTTTTTATAGAACTTTTCGTACTTTTTCCTGGACTTCTCGGTAAAAAGTTACTGCACTGCTCCGTAATTTTTACGGAATATTGTTTTGACTCGCAGATTACGGAACTGACACGTAATTTTTATGGAATTTTTCTCTCCGTGTACTATTCAATTATGAATTCACTGAAAACTGAGCTAACATACAATTTTCGAAATTTTTTATCACATTGACATTCAACTGAAGTTGCAATTAATTTCGACAAACAATTGTTTATTTTTTCATCTTTTTGTTTTGATCAACCCAGACAATTTTTCACTTAGAAAACAAAATTAATTGCGTATTTCCTAACGTAGTTTTTTTGAAAATTCTGCATAGTTCGCGAAAATCTTAAACGAAGACTGTAATATAATTTTAAAGAGGAAACATAATTTTCCTCCCCAAACGGAGTTCATTAATTCGATATCAGGAATTAAGTATTAGAGACGGTGACGGTTGAACGCGATTGATAATAAATTAAATTTCAAATAATTAGTAACACCTAATCTAATTTTTATAAATCTCTGTTTTTTTATCAGTTGAAAAATCCCATGTTGGGCAAATTTTTTCCTCTTCCCAACTCCTCATGTCAATTGACACAAGTCTCGACCATTCGTACATTTTCCAGTTCTGGTTATGTACCCTGAGTTGCGCTGCAGGTGAAACGATTAGCGTTTCAACATCTTCACTGGCTGTCCGTGAGACTAATGGTCACGAGATAGTTACGACCGCACTACGCATTCGTTATGACTCAGAATAAACATATGTAGGCGTTAGTACGAGGAAATGTGTGAAACGAATGGCATGGGAGTGAAAGAAACTGCCCGTGGGTGGCACCGGAGGGTCTGCAGTGCCTATGTGTAGCGGGTAATTCACAGTACGGTAGCTCATGAAAATTCAACGTCCCCGAGAATTCATACGCATCGTCGAGTTTTTTCATATAAAAATAATTTTAAAAAATCGACGCAAAAGTAGAAATAAATGTTATTAGTGGAATGGAGCTTGCGCATCCCTCGGAGACGTACATATGCATGGAAAAATGAACCCGTACTATTATTATAGTGAGAGTTTTGATTGAGCTGCAGTGGAAAAACCTCAGAGAGGCTTTCGTCGTATCATGTGCCTATTCCTTGTTTTTCGTCAATCGGACGTTCAGACGCTCTTGATGATCTTGGAAAGCTAGTATGAATTACGTGGCAAAGTTGTACAAACATGGAATATACTTCAGCGGCGCGCGGATGTATACAACACTATATGACGTTATATTTTCTAGAGGGCGCGATACGATGCATTTTATGAAATTTTCACGGCGCGTCTCGTCGTTCTTCGCCAGCTCTTGGAGTGCCAATGTTATGCATTAATAAAAGAGTAGTACGAAATTAAAGCCATCAAGATTCATGAGAGGTTACAAGATTTATTGAAGTGCGAGGATGATATCTGTAAAAAGTGAGGTGGAAACTGGAATAAAGCTGGGGAAAATTGAAGGACCCTAGAGGTATTGAGCTGGCTTTGTCAATATTAACATTGATTAATTGAAAGTCTATTTTCGGCATTCGACTTACAACGATTTTTTAAGGAAAATAAGTTAGACGGATTGTACTCAATAAATGAATCAAAATCAATTTGAAGACAGACTATTGCGGTATTCTTAGACTTTCTAATTGAACATTCGTGGCAAAATTAAATCAGCACTTCTAACAATTTCAATATTTTACTCATTTAATGAATTTTATCTACGAATTTGATTTCTTAGTTTCATCCGATTTCGACTGTATTCTTCCGAGGATAAAAACAGAGTCTCTGATATTCAATTAACAATCGTGAATTAATTTTTTTTTTGAATTACTGAAGGACTTGGATATCGTTGATATTCCGTAAAGTGCTCCATACGAAATAATTTCAAGGAAACATTGAGACTTCTTCAGATTAAGAAACTGAATTCATTAGAATAGTTATTCCGTATAAATGACGGCAGCTTGAGAACATATTTGTCGCTTGAGTATTAAAAGCAAAGTTGCTTCAAAATTTTGAAATTCGTTTAATTGTCTATTCTAATCAGATTGCGGTTCCTTGCATATGCTTTCTTGAGGACAATCCAGAAAGTGTTTCGGCATTGTATAACCGCAGTTCACTTCACAAGATTCTCAGTCACTCTGCGTGAATTGTTCTCAAATTTGTTGAACAAACTTGCTGCACCGAGGCTCCCCTGTAAATAGGTTTACCGTATGGCTCCTCCTCTCGGCTTGAAAGTCATCCATCAAGTAACCCTTTGGTCCCACTTGAGTTAATTAGTACAAGAATCAGCGTTGAGCGAAGACAGTGTCGTTGTGACACTGAAAAATGCATTACCATCGTGATTTACTGGAGTGAATTTCCCCGGTTTCATCTCCTTCCTTTGAAGAGCGACGTGATAAGTTACCTCGCGAGCCAATGCACAATTCTTCTTTTCTTGTATCCAATCTCCACGAAGTAGTGTACAGCATAGAGAAAATCCAAGCGGTTAGGAATGAAAGTTCCTTCCTTCAGAGAAAAAGCTACAGAGTCTGTACGTTAATGAATTTTCTGGCTTTAGCGTGGGTGAGACGATCGACAAAAGCTGAAGATTGCAACGGGATGAGATGAGACACACCAGTGAATTGTAGAACAGGATGAGAAAGAAGTTCGGAAAAAACGGTGCAAACATTGTGGACGATAAAACGAGTTGGATCCATTCGGACTTGATTTTGAATTTAAATAACACCAAAACTCATTATGAGTTTCGTTTTTCCCGTGGAATCCATCTCAATATAGAATTTATTTTACTCCTGATTTTGCAGCTGCTATGAATTACATTTACGTTCAATAAATAATAGTTTTTGAATTGTTAACAGGGAAAACCTCTGAGTCCGGCCAGGAGCGAACTTATTTGAACTAAACTCATTATTTTCTACATGAATGAATGATAATATTATTACAGTGCGTATGATCTCTAGAAAGATTGACCCCATTGAAATAATTTCTCTTTAAGAAAAACATCCGCTTCATACGACTAATTCCATTTCTTGAAGGGAAGGGAATGTTGATAAAAAATTACCACATATATCGGGTAATCGTGTAGCGAAATCCAATTTTAGATCGTTTTAACTATTGACGGGGGAAAAACTGAGAGACGATTACTCGTATAATACAATGATGATGATGATGGTGATGTGCAATTTAGAAATTTCAAATAAAGTTATTGCTTGATTTTTAAACAATTTGAATGCATCCTGTGATGAATTCACTCAAGAGGAACTGAGAAATTTTGGTTTATGAGAATCATCTCACTAATACCAGGATATGCTCCAAAAAAATCAACTTAATAAACAAAACTCCTAGAAAATGAAACCGCAGAGGTGAGCACGTTCCAGAATTCTGTGGACCCAAGTTATCTTGCCGGGGCAAGAGAACTGGAAAAAGAGGGATGAGATGTGGGAAAAAAATAAAAGAAATTGCGGTACATAGAGAGACACATACAGTATCAGGGGGATGTGGTTGCAGCAAGCGGAGATTAGCAAAAAAATTGTCACCCGGGGTATCCCGAGAGTGGCCATGCGCCCAGGAAGGGCGCCTCTACCCGGTAATTTCGTTTCAAGTTTGCAGGTGGCTTAATTTGAGAGAGAGAGAGAGAGGGAGTGTGAAGATACGGCACGGATTTTTCCCGTTGCTGATTTTAATAACAGATTGCTACTACGGCTGTCGGAGTAACCGGGATCAGGTCATGGGGTGCAGTTGAATCACCGCGTATACGTGACTATGGCTCACAGTTACTCTCTCCTTCTGTCGATATCGATTCACCATTGTATTACGATTTCAGAGAATAAATTACAAAACATAAGGATTGTTTAATTTCAACTTACAGCATTTCTCCTTCTCCTGTCTGTCCTAGTTTTTCCGGCTCAATTTGCTTTTTGGGATCTCTCGGGCAAAGGGAGAACGTTTATTTTTCGGTTAGCATTCCCCGTTTTCGTAAGATTTAAATTTCCAACATTGTCTTGAGGGATAATTTGCGAGTCAATTGATGAACTTGTTGACGTAGTTCTTCACAACTGTTTTTTTTTATTTTGACTGTCTAATTTTTGCAGACATTTTCTTTCACTGGAGTGGGACAAAGTGACTGGAAAATTATGGAAATTTTGATTGCATGAAGGTTCGAGAAGCCCAAAGGAACTGGTGTAATTAAAAGATTTTAATATTTCAATCCTACTTTCCCGGAGCCGGACTGAATCCTTTCAATCTCAAGCAATTTATCATTACTCGATTGAACGTGACCCCTTTGAAATTAAATATTATAAAGGAGTTGAATGAACATTTCCATTTCCTTCCTGGTGATTCTATTTGGGCAAATGAAGAGAATATTGAAGTTTTGAACTAATTTAACTTCTAGAAAAATTCAATTTTCCTTGATTTTACGATTTATAGAGCCTCAATGCTACAATTGAACTAAATATTGTCAGTAATTGAATTTGATTTTTATCACATTCTATCTTATTTTCATTTCATTATTATAGCTCATTCTTAAATGTCAGGCTAATTCCTACAACATTCTTCCCTCCATAAAATTTCATAAATATTCATCAACTCATGTTCAATCTTCTTGCTCAATAAAATATATTATTCTCGCTCCTTTTTCTCTCAAGCGTCGACCTAATACATATACAGTATCAAGAACAAAGATAAACACAGACTGTTTCATCGACCACAAAAAAAAAAGAAAAAACGAATATAAATCGAAACTTATACTCACAGTCTACTGATACTTTGATCTGTTTGCTAACAGCAGGTGGTACCCCATTGCTGGCAATGCATAAATACGCTCCCATTCCGAGTCTAGAGATGCGTGTTATCTCCAGGGTCTCGCCCTCCCACTCGACAACTGAAAAATCGAACGAATGCAATCATAAAATCCACTCTCCGCATTCAAATCTTATAGCATGAAAATTCAACGAGTTCACTGACCTTCCAATGATTTATTAATAACAATATTCTCATTGTTGTCACGTCGCCATCGTATCAGTGGGATTGGGCTTCCCGTTGCTTTGCACGTCAGCGTGACATTGGCGTTCTCCCGCACGATTGCGTCTGACGAACTCTGAGAGTCATCAATATTTGGTGGAACTGAAAATGAAAAAAGAACGGGAGGGAAATATTAAACAGAAACTGAAATGAAATATATCCAGTTATCTCGTGTATATGTATGGAGAGGATTACGACTACGTGTATGGAAACTAGAATCATTTCATTCTGAAGTGAGTGAAGGCCTGTGGTACTGTGCTGATGGGTTTGGTATGCACTTCCATATTTCTAGTGCACATCGTATCTTTCTGCATGTGAATCGATTTTTGTGGAGTACGTGCACTAGAGTCAATCGAAATAATAATGCAATGGGTGAAACGGATGGGGAATTTAGTATTCATTCATATGTGAGTTGTACAAAAATTCTATCAATATGTTGAATGAATCCATTAATTTTCAATTATAGGCTGAGAAATTATCAAATTAGATGGTGTGTTTTGATAATACAGAATTTTTTTATTAAGTGGTATATTGGTACAAATATAGAGCGAGGCACTGACATATATAATTAATGTATAGTTTTAATAAACCGAAATGTCAAGAGAAAAACATGAACTTCTTGAGTGAATATTCTTCTTAAAACAAATTCCGAATAACAAGTTGAATAACATTTTTAAAAAGTCATTATTATTTATTATTCATATTAATCATTGTTTAATTAGTTATCAGATACATCTCTAACAACCTATAAATGATATTGGGTCATGCCGAATGAGATTACTCGGGGCCGAGTAATTTGGCTCAGTTGCCTTTGACTTTAGTGTGTTACATTTAGTATATTCTAGGAATGGAATTGAGTAATATAATTTTACATATTTTGAGTCAAGGTCGAATAAGAAAATTGCTACGGCAGAATTTACTGCACGTAATGAGAGCCCGTATGCAAAAAAAGGATGCATATTGAAAACAACTATAGTAACTATGTTTGATTAACCCTGGTAAAACGGTCTTTAATACTTGAGGTATTGTATTGGGATCATAAATTATGCATCAACATGTTCAAAGCATGTTAATAAAAAATTATTTGATATCGATTCACCTTCAGCCTAAAAATGAACCAAAAAATCACTGGAAAATGAAAAAATCATAGAGGAAAGTGTTCACGCATTTGGGAAACGTTAGGAAAACTGTAAAGTGCCAAAGCGACTCTGAATCCTCAAAAAGTGCGAACTGACAGTAAATATGCTAGTCTCTTTCAACACGATTTCGAAATGCATCACAATCCCACAGAGTCTGTCTGGATACAGATCAAGTGGAATAAGCAAGGAATGGAAAAAAATTAAGATAAATAAGCGTGAAATATTCCTCGATATTTTCCGCTTTTTTCTCTCAGCCGAAAAATTAATTGAAATTAAAAATAATCCTGATAGTATTACTAAAAATGATCGACCATAATTATGTAATCCAATGGAAATGTGAGGAAAATTGTTTTTCGTCTGAAAATTTAGCTACATATGCTCAATCTTCACTCACGAGCTATAATAAATGAGAATGCTAAAAATACTTAATTGCATGAGTTTAAGGAGAGAAACGTCGAATGGAAATTACGTATATTTTTGGTAAATCTGGAGCAAAACGTGAAGATGTGAGATATTAGACCACTGCCACATACTCCTTACCTAATATTACGGAACTTTTCCCGGGTGTTCCGTATTGTTTTAGTTGAATCATTTCAAAGTTTACTTAAAATGTTCGATTTTGTTTTGTAATCGAAAAGTGAATCATGAGTTGAGCCGTGCCTGTCAATATCGTAATGGTGAAGTGAAATAACTCCCGCCAGATTGATCGATTCTTGCCCTATTCCTCTGAAATTTCTCCCGTTATCCATAAGGTGGTATTCCACATAGCAAGCTGTGATGATACATTATTCAGACACAGGCATTCCAACATTAGCACGTATGTTATTGTGATGAGTTGTGTTAAACTCTCTCACTGAATTTCGTACAGTAGACCCGTGAAAAGAGCGAAGAAATTTTCTTGTAGTTTGAGAATAAATTATGAGTGTGAGAGGAGACCTAAAAACCGAGAACAAAGAGGTCATTCAAATTTAGAAAAAATGAATCGTACAAGGGGATACCGCACTTCATATGAATACAGAACGGAAGAGAAGCGAACGGGGTAGAGATAGTCGATAGCGATTCATACGTTTCCAATGAAATGAGCGGATCAGTAATCAACCACTTGAGGAGACCAAACGAACCCTAGATGATGATGAGTATTCCAGCTCATTCAATCACTCGTTTTAAAGAAATATAAATGTACGTGCGGTACGGTTTTATTGTTCCGAGACGATTCGATCCGCTCAGACAATTCATCGCGTTATGTCCTACCGTATTACTCTTTAAATCGTATCAATTTCATGAAGACGGATTTATTTAATAGCAGTGAAGTTGATGTGAATCAGACTGGAGCTATAAATTACAGAAATTAAACAAAATCTATGATGTTGAAAATTTTTGTGTTTAATTCAATTTATATGGAATTTGTAATTGTATCATTTGCCTTATTCAAATCAAATTGCAAGTCACTTCTCTAAAAGGTAGTATTGAATTGTCCATAGCACTAAATTTCATTGTCAATAATTTATCGATAAAAATCTGTGAACAAAATATACTGATACCATTGAAAAGCTAGGTCACAATGAACTTTCAAATTTTATATCTAATAAATTTGTTCTCTTCAGTAATATTTAAATGAAATCCTAATTATGTTACCCTTCTTCTGTATGAATTCTTATGGAATCTAATGGTAAGAAGAGTTGTGAAAACACGACCTTGAATATAAAATCATAGAATTACTATAGAACACACGTGTACAGTGTTATCGTAAAATCATGCAATTAAATAATTTGATAATTGAAATTCGGACGAAAATGCATGTGTCCTAAGAAATTATATTTTATTGTACGTTTTAGTCAATTGAGGCAATACTGAGTATTTCCCACAATTTCAGAGAATTAATCATAAAAATGCCATTTTAAGACAATAAATATGAAAGAAATAGAGAATAAAGCAAATAAATTTTCGATGCACGCATTCACAGACGGAAATGGGAGTAACTCTTAGAGTAAATTCTCGGGGTGATATTTGCAACGGTGCTGAGAGAGACATAACCCTCGTATGCAGCTATCCGCGAACAGTGAATGTTTCAATCCGTCAGATCGATGAAGACCAAATTTACTCTCTCGACATTTTACAAGAAACTATTTCACGGGTTTTATGCTCAAAAACTTTCATTCCTATCTTATAAACTTTCCAACGGGGACCGTAATTGACGGCATGAAATTACCACGAAAAGGTCTGAATAGCTCCATAGTCTTGTAAGTGACAGCCCTCGTCTACGGGATAACTCTCTAATATTATCCACCTCAGCTGCATTGCGAGTGACAGGTAATCGGAATCTCGTGTACAATCTTTCGACTTTAATCCGAATTTGATGCGTCAGTTTACTTTTTACAATTAAGAACCAAGTTTGGGATGTACATATTACCTCATAGATCATGTCATCATGAACCTCCTGTTCTCATTACTCACCACTCTTCTGATACTGAACACTCTATCCCACTTCTATTTAATGATTTCCAAGACAATTGCATTGAAATCTGATGGTTAAAACAAATGGGAAAGTAGACGAGACATTTCAGTCGAAAAATATTGACAGTATTTTTTCCAAAATTGTCTCATGCATATTTGTTCCACGGGCATATGCTAATGTAATAATCAAACAACCCCATAATAGAAATGTCCTAGACCGAAAAGTGAAGTGGAATAAACTCGTAAAATTCTGCGGATAAATTCCTGAAGTAGACAATTCCATACAGAGCATCGATAACTCACAAGTGTATATAGAAGAAAAGTCTTGTCCCTCACCATGCAATCCACCAAGAATCAGCCCATTCAGCACGTATATACGAAAATGGTCGGGATATATCAGTGAATTTGAACTTGGAACGATTTCGGGTGGTGTGAGGGTGAAGAGAGGAGATGGTAGTCTCAACTCGTGGCTTTAAATCGAATAAAACTCCGATCGCCGGGGTTTTACTTTATTTACGGTGAGTCAAAGAGTGAAGAAATGGTGTGGTGAGAGAGCACGATAGCTGTAGGGAGTGGAAATTGTACGAACGACCACGTTCACCTCGCCGCTGTCGAAATGAAAAATAAAAAACGAACGAGTAGAAGTGGTAGGAAATGTAATAGATTTTAAGGGAGAAACTGTGGAAGTGGAAGATGCAATATAACGGGCCTAGAAACCTCGTTGAGTTATGACTTGTCTCACAGTGGTATTATGGTGGCTGTTGGTATTATCGCCCAAGTGAGGATGAGACTGTGGTAGAGTCAAGGAGCGCGGTGGAGAGGTGGAGAATTGCAGTCGAGTTTACGTTCCGTGGAAACAATTAATCTGGCCCTCTGATTGCTCCACCACTATTGCACTCTCTCGCTTGCTCTCCTCTGTTATAATGTACGGCGGATGTCAAAACTCGGGATATTAATACGCCCTTCAGGCTACCGGGTAAGGGGGATCAGTCACACGATCATTAAATCGTTATTGTCGTCGCGATTTTATGTACTTTGTTGAAGTTTTCGGTTTCGGATTGAAGTACCATATAGACACTAGTGTCTTCAAAATATTTTGATTAAAAATGAAATGAATGAATGAATTTCGATATGAAGATGTGGTTTGTCGGGTAAGACTTCGTTATAATAAAAACAATGAATGTTTTTCGACTCTTCTTATTCGTAGACCCTTTTAACCTGAACAGATACAATCATCTCTTTGACGAGACTTCCGCTCAGCAGTAAAACTATGAGATTAGAACGCGACAAATTTTAACCACCGTCGGCTCGGTTTGAACCCTGATCATTGGCACACGAGCTTAGGACTCGAACCGTACGGTCACTGCCGTCGGTCAAAATTTCGATAATTTTTTCAATAAAAAACCTATTTGATAAGTTGAATATCCCATTACTATTAATAATAAATTATGTGTTATCGTCGGACCACGGAACTCAGAGGAATAAAAGATGCCGAGAGCATTTATCGTAATCCCAACCTACAAAAATGCCTGGAAGGAGTGAATGAATCCACTTGAAAATACTCACCAACAACATTTAAAAAACCATATTGGGTTTTTGCCGTTGCTGTATTGATCTGGCACATATACTTGCCCTTATCGTCTTCATGGACATTATTAATATGCAAGTACCAGGTTCTGTGTTTGTCATGGGTCACTGATATTCTCGGGTTCCTCGTTATCACGTGATTATGGACTGTGAGAATTGCACTCTTGTCGAATAACATCCAGGCTACCTGAAATCACAAATAAAATTACAAAGTTAGAGTTGTTCGGATTTATATACTCGCCTTTCACAGTTTACATTGATTTTTTTATTTCAAAAATCGAATTTAATCATTTTTAGCGCTAGAAATTAATGTCCTAAGAAACCTTGTAAAATTCACCTAATTGATTTTCCGTCTGCCATTCACGTTCATAGGTTGTAAAATAATTTAACGAGCATTCAGTATTTACGTAGTATTTTACGAACAGTATGGATCGCTTTCGCACTGATTCAAATTCTTCTTCCAAGAATAATACCACAGATTGTCGTTATACCAGAGCAATGTCATACAATTTTCCCGAGGAGATATTATATACGCCCTATTTCTCACAAATAATGAGAAAAAACACTCAAATGGTATTATTACTGCATTGAAAGAAAATTCATTCTCCGTCAGACCGATCAATTCGCATTCCTACAACATTCAATTTTTTGTTAGCAGGAATTAAAAACCTGTCATCGGCTTGAGCTATATCGACTACCGAAATATTCTGAGCATACAAAAGACTGATAAAATACATCAACTGTCATTCGACATTGGATTCACGTTTTATTACACATCCGCCCATCTCTGAAATAATATAAACTTTTCCCAGTATTTGCCATCTATGTTCGAAAAGACCATAAATCTCTGTCGAGTATCCAACAGTGAGTATCAATATCAGTGGAAGACGAAGGGTTTGGTCCGGCAAAACTCGTAGTGAATTCAGTCAGGCATACAAGTCCACGCATATCCTTTATTTCTGCCATTTTTATTATCCTTTCTACGTGCATTACATGTACTGTGATGGCAGAAGGGTATGGGAGGGGTTCACTCTTTCCGCCACTCTTCATACAGCACCAGCATGAAATATGTATGCTCTTCCGTTGAACGGAAAAGTGAGTTCCGATCTCTAGAACATATAACGGCTACACCCAAGTCCACCTATGCACGCCGGCACTGCTAGGAGCAATGTATTCCCGAGAGAAATAAAAAGCTGGGCGGTGCCAGGGGTACCTCCTGGCCACCTATTTCTTCGGCGCTTTTATCCCTCTTCCAACGGTCCCCGCGCAAAGACTCACTACCAGCTATGAGGTAGTTCAACACTTCCTTATTCTGTATCCAACCGTAATGTTGCTGCAAATATGGGAGCGTTGCATACATCAAGAGTTATTATGCTAAATCTTGGAATAAAAAACTGTAACTTCGCAACAAAAGGAATTTCAATTCTAGCAGATTATCGCTTGTTTCAAGTGCATTTCTTACACGAATTAACGATCTTTTATATTCAATTTTTGGCAGGAAGAAAATTATGCAATCAATCTGTTATAATTCATTTTCAATAGAAAAACCGGTTTTATGGAAATTTATGTTAAGTAGAGATTAATCCGATTCTCGATAATTAATGGATAATTATTCATATGTAATGGGTATATCTGGTATCACAATTCTACATAAGTTTCAACAACTGAAGTAAATTGCGAAAATGTAATTCCAGGTCTAATTATATTTGAACTAAGTTTATTGGAATAATGTTTTTTCGGTGTGATGCGATGGAGTTTTTTACTGGTGTAAGATTGGCATGCCTGCGGCTTGGACGGGCTAACCACACGAGTTAAAAAACACCATCCCAACATCCCAGAAACTTTTCCAGTTTTTTCTTCAGGAATACCTTTTGTAGTGATTTTCACGTGCGCGAGCTTAGGAAGTACGCAATAACAATTCCCAGATGAGAAATCGTGAGACGCAATACTAAAACAAAAAACGAATAAAACAGAAAAGCATAAACCGTAACATAAATGCCTCATAATAACAACCGAATGGTATTCGTCATTTTGTGCGAGAGTGGTAAAATGGATTACTCTCCAGTATTTTCAAACTGTGAAAAGCAATACGTTGTCGAATAGATGTGGCAGTATAAAACAGAAAAATGGGTGCAGTCATCCCAACGGAGTCTAACTCACTCAATTCACCAGCAAAGAAGTTTCCTCCTCCCGTTCATTCCTCTTCCATCACTCTCTGATGCCGCTCGTCTCATCTCTCAACGCCTTTCTTTTCTTATTCACCCCCAAGTGTATCATGGGTTCACATCGATATACACAAAATCTACGGAAAGTAAGATGAATGTTGATTCTCGGCATTTTGTTTTTCCTTTTGGAAACTGCGAGAAGCATTGATTCCTTGGTGTGGGGAGAGTTACAGTTTTGTTTACTCCTGGGAAAGCGCAACGAACTCAGCGTCGTCCAGACTAGAAGAACCGTTGTCTATATAGAACATTTATTCTACTAGTTTCCACTTCACTTTTATCATCGTGTTCCCCTCATAGTATCCACTGTCATTCCGTAAACACATATCTTGGCTCAGTGAATTTATGGAATGTGAAATGTTGGAGAGATATAGTTGGGAAATTCAAGGAGACTATTCTCTTAGTACGACTTACGTTACTCCGTAATAGTTATATATATTGAAAAAAAGACCGGATTTTTTAAATATCCTTATCACTGAACCAAGAGTATAATTTTTACTTGAACATAAATTGTTTTGAGAATCTAAAGTCCCTAATTGAGTGTTTCGCATTGAAGGAAATTCAAACTCGGAACGATTGGAAACTGCGTAATTTAAAAAAAAACACACAGTATTAAACTAATTATTTCACTGTTTATTTAACATAAGTTAAGACTCAAAGGAAAACATCGTATCAAAATTGAACTTATTGATTTAACAGGAATAGGAATTGGTTATATTGATGTATGAGTTAATTCTGCGTTGAAGGTAACTTAAGACCAATTGCATTTTCATAATTTTCAAATTATATATTATTTTTGGAATACACCGCGGAGCGAATCAGATGAAGGTACTATTGAGGAAACTGAAACAGAACAAGTCCAGGACAAGTCCAGGAAAAAGTACGAAAAGTTCTATAAAAAAGTACGTCACTGTTCCGTAATTTTTACGGAATATTGTTTTGACTCGCAGATTATGGAACTGATACGTAATTGTTATTGAATTTTTCTCTCCGTATAGGTTCTTAGTTGGGTCTGAATGATTCTGTCGGACAATAAGTGACCGTAATAAACCCTAAAGTGGCTGATCGATTATAGCTATAATCAATGTTGTGAAATTTTTGGGAGTTTCCGTGTAGATGGTTGTACATTTAGATATTGTTTGTCCATTGATGATGGTGGGTCATTAACAAAATTACTATTTTTGGGTATTTTACGAAAGAAAACGCTTAAGACTTCCAGAATCATCTAAGAACAATTTTTAAAACTCACAATTTTAATCCACCAATTTAAGTTTATTATTTAGGAAAACCAATAACGAAAATATTTTTCATATTATTATTATCTCTCTGGTTAGCATCTCTTTGTAGTATCTTTCACTAGATAAATTTCCACTTCATAAATATTATGAAAACCCATGTATAGGAAAAAAATTATCTATTCAATTTTTCCTGATGAAATATTTCTGAGAAAAATATTTCTGAATAATCAATAAATATTCTTGAGCAAAATGCCCTGTACAACATGGAGTGCATTTCTATACATTACATCATTCGGTTTTTGTATTACTTCTTCCTTATAGAACTACTGCCAGAAACCTCTGAAATTCCTTCTGATGGCATAACGAGCTCCGCAACTTACCAGAGCGTTCATGTTTCTCCTCACCTTATTCTTAGCTTTTAATGCTCGAATTTCCGTCGCTTGTGAACAGAAATTCATAGGTGAACCATGACGTCAAGCTTATTTCTCAATCCCCCGTATCTTCGTTCCTTCAAGAGTTACTGGTTACCCACTCTTTCCTGTATACAATCCCACCCCCATCTATCTATTAAATGTATGAGAAGCTGTTGAGTTTCTCTTTGGTATTAGATGTGCGTTTAATTGTCACATACGACAGCAAAAACCATAGACAAGGTATTCAAACTGTTTTCAAGGTAGCTTTCGTTAGAAGCATCGGCAAACTTTCTGAAGTGTATGAATTAGTTGCTCTCATTGATGAAACGATACTAAACAGAGGTTTATGCATTCATGAGAAAACCTCTATCATTACCGGCCGAGTTAATGCAAACATCCTGATTTTTCATTGACCAAAGAAATCAATTTCATAGAAAAAACAAAGAGAAATTTATCCGAAGTCGAATTTTTTTTAATTCAAACAGGAATTTATTGGAATTTCCAAGGAAATATGAAAATTCCTTGCCACATTGCCCTGCTTTTTTAAATAATTAACAATTCAACAATATATTGAATGTTATTTCTCAATTTTTTATTAGTGCCGGAATTCATGTTCAAATGATATTTTCACTAACTCGTGAAAATCTTGCCTTATTGTCTCATTAAATTATTCAACTTTTTACAATTTCTATCCGAAACTTAAAATTCACATCACTTTTTTCCAAATTGAATGTGCATGCTATTTTAGTCTCTCAAATCAATCTATTGAGACAGTTAATTCAACATATTCTTATCAACAATTAAATTAGTTTTCCGCATGTTGTTTAAATGAAAGTTTTTTTTTTTTCGTCAAATGAAATCCTCTTCACAGATGGATGCCGTACGAACCAGCAGATACTCATAGAGTGACATAAGATACAAACTGCTCATGGACTCAACCGAGTGACGACTAATGCTCCAGGGCCACCAGCGTAACGGAAAATCAAATTTGGGACGCGTCTAATTTCTCGAGCTCTATTACGAGATTCACTCCAGCGCTCAAATGGGCGGATTACACTCCTAAAGTTTCTCCGTAGGCTTTCACACGGAGTTAATGCATTCATTCGAAAGAATGTAATCGTTTTTGCACATGAAAATTGATTTACCAAACTACTCTGTCATATCAAATTATACTGTAAATTGCGGAATGACATTACGGATAATCTGCCTGCATTCGCTCCCGTTTTCTAATGCTTTCATGATTTTTTGTTCTCCCGTGATTATCCAAACTTTGTAAATCCATGTATGAACTTAATAAATATCAATTTTAGACAAAAAGAGCAGAAACACTTTCTATTCACAACTGGTGCATGTTTTTGGGGGAGAAAAATTAAGTCGATAAAGTGAAATTGACTAGTGATTTATTAACAAACAAACGAGCAAGTTAAGAGAAACCAAACCCGCATCTCTCAAAAAATTTAAAAAATATATGTTACAGAGTATATATTTGAGAATTGCCTGTAAAAAAGGTATTTGCTAATGTCCAGTAGTTCTCGAGGTATTGAGTTTTTTATGTCGCGCGGTCAGATACTGCGGAGCTATCACTGGGGCGCTGTGAGCCCCCTAGGATCTATACTGTCCAGTGGAGATTCTCTTTATCTGAAAAATGAACGTATTGGATTAAATCTGTGGAGTCAATGGTCGTATGGATTAAAGAGAATTTTAAGTGGACGAGAGATTACAGCAAATGAATTAAATTTAAATTATCAAAAATTAAATTAAATTTATTAAATATTCAATTTAATTTCATTTATTAAAAGATTGACCGATCATAGATGTACTTTAATGGTTTCAAAACGTGACTTTACGAATCTGAAATTCATTGTTGCGAAAAAAGGGTCTACGTTCAAGGCGATGGGCATTGATAATCGACACAAAAGCATAAAATTGCCGGGTTTCGGTAATTGTTGAAGTATTTAAAAAATGATCTTTCATAGCATTATTCACAATTGTATGGCATACAGCGAGACCTCCCCCGCCCCCCCTCTCGTGGGCAGCTGACACCTTACATCTTTTAGAATAAATATCTAATGATCAGTAATTTATTTTGTTATAATAGCCGGTCAACTTATAATTCTCTTCAATCCAAAGAAATCATTAAAGTCATATTAATATATTCAATTCAATATATTCATCTACCAGATCAGAAGAATCTAGACTGGAGAGTAGAGATCCTGGCGGAGACACTCACCGCGCCCCAGTAACAGTGCCGCTGTACCTGACCGTGCCCCATAAAAACTGTATATCTCAGAAATTTGCAGAGATTTACGAATGCCCTTTTTACAGGCAATTCTCTACTATGTGCCCTGTAGCGTATATTTTTATATTCTTTTGAGAGATGCGTTTTGGTTTCCTTTTAACTTTTTCATTGATTTATCAATAAATCACTGGTAAATTGAAATGTTTCGACTTGATTTTGTTCCTGGAAAAAAAATGCAACTTACACTTGCAAGAAAAAACATCTTTTGGCTTGGTAGAATAAACCGAACACACGGTGCACCCTGTGTCACAAAATCGTGAAACGATTTGAGGGGAATGGGTTCAATCGGCGGCGAGGAGTGAAGAGCGCGTTGGTGGGGAGCCCTGGCTGGCTGCCCCACTCCTCATACACGTTCGGCGGTAAAGAGTAAGTCGGAGCGCGGATTGTCGGAAAACGAGTGGAATGGCAAATTACGGGTTGAGTTGGGACAATTGAATTGGTGTCTTAGTTATTTACTTAAGATTTATATAAAGAAAAATGAGCTGGCAGCCAGTAACCAATGTTACTTGGGGTAAGTCACTTGTGAAAGAAGTGAGAAATACTGGTCGCAAGTACCGGAATGATTTTCTGTAAGTACCCCCTTCCCATAAATAAATGGCCTCCGTGTAATAAAAATCCTTTTCAATAAGGAAGTCCTCGACGAGAGGACCCCTCTCCCTTTATTATCCCCTCTCTCCATTTAAACAAAACTAGCCTCGTGATATCACTCCCCCACTCGCCAAGAAAAAAATTTTTTTTTATAGTATTTTCAGCTGTAGACATATTTCACATTGAATATTCGGCATGGCAGATAAATTCTACTTGACCGAAATCCGAGTGGAAAAATAATCCGTCAAATACCACTCGTGCATGAAAATTAATCCTACATTTTCCTGAAGCTCCCCTGTCTATGAACCACTGTGTCAACTTTTGCAGAAATATTTGATAACTATATTCTGAATATTTCTCTGTGTGTAAATCCTGAACTTGACTTTATAGTATCAGCTCCTCTCTACCGGACGCCAACAACCAATTTTTAATTCCACTTTCCGCAGAAAACTTTTCGCAATGAAGAAAGTTGTGAGAAAAAGTAGAATAAAAAACGCTATTGAAGAACAATTCCTCGACTGTTGTCCCTGGCCGCGTGTTTTTGAGGTGTTTTTTGAAGTATAAGTGCGACGACTGTATGTAGAGCTATATGCGGCCCTTGTGCGCGTTATGTGCCCCCATCTTCGTTTTAGATTCGTAGCATCTGGTACAGGGAAGAACGTGAGAGTGAGACGGGATGAATTCCACTGGATAGAAGGGTTGCTGTTAGCGAGGTTGCATGCGGCGCTAGAGTGGAAAGTCGGCTGGTAGAAGCCCTCGTGGTGGTGGGAGAGGTTTTGATCGTTGTGGTGGATGTTTCTCTAGTCAGGGCACGCGCCACGTAATTGTGAAGGAGGAGGATGAAAGGGAGGGAGAATGGGAAACAGGGAAAACCCGACGGGGTTGCTTAGGCCACACGCTCGCGATAGTGGCAGACGTGTGGGCGGAGGGACTTGCTGATGAACAGAGATGAATAGATGGGTTAGAGAGACACGATGAAGGAGAGGGTTTCGGTTGATCGGGGAAACTCAGCGGACCAGGACGAAGGCAGAAAGGACATGATTGGCCCTGACGCTCATTAAATCGCCCCTCGACGGGACTCACGGCGCATACAAGATCACTGGGAAAATCATTCCCTCAATCATCGGGGTGATAATAGCTCATTCTCGGCGACAAAAGAGGGGGATTTTTGAATTACGGTAATCGTTAATTAAAGTGGGAGATGGATGCGAGGTGAAGGGAGGAATTACTTGCAGAGTTTGGACGCTCGAGAGGCGGAAGTTTCTGGTGGAGATCCACGTTTGATAAAGGAGAAAGTTGAATCGTTGGGAGAATAGATGAAATATCGTGAAAGTACTATTTAAACTCGCAAAAAATTATCAATTCGACTTCAGATAAAAATAATGGTTTTTGGAGTGAGGTATTTTCCGTAACTAATTATAATTAGTAAACTATAATTACGACAAGATTAAATGTTCTTCTCTCCGAGTGACAAATGATTTTTTTATCACGATTTTTTTAACAACTTCAAAAATTGAACTGAATTGTTTATGTCAAAAATAGTTTTTTTCCTCGGTCGGTGATTGAAACCTAGATGAAACTGTCGAGCAGGGTAAACGGAGTGGTCAGGGCGATATCCCAGTTGTCCATGGGGATGAGACTCGGTGACAAGTCACAAACGACCTAAGCGGGTAACTACGAGAGAGGGTACTTTCTACTTCTTTGCTAAGTAGAAGAGGTAAGCGTAAGCATAAGTGACGACAAACAACTTGCATACAGGATGTTGCAATCCATTGCTTATGAGTCTCAAGAATAACTTTAGGGGACTACCACTGACAAATGCGCGAGTGAAAGGGCCAGGAGCAAGTAGGAGTTACCATTTAATCTCCATACGCGGGAAACAAAAGGCTTGGGGATACTCCAAGGGAGATTTGTGTGGTAGGAAAGGCTGGATGCAGAGAACTCGTGGGCGTTTAGGTATTTATATTGGCCGGACGTGTGACAGTGATCTACACGGAATGCTAGACACTCTTTTTATTCGCAACTTCCAGCTGCACTATTTCAGTCCTCTCCAACGTCCCTCCAGCATGTCACCATGTGGTGTTACAAGGCATGAACCAATAAAATGCAGAAGCTAGACACATTCGATTTTAGCTATTTATTTTGGGGTGAATTTTCTGAAGTTGCTTTGGAAACTAATGAATGCATTACGGATAGAAGAATTTTGTTACTCGAAAAAAGTCAGTTGCGAAGACGAATTCCGAAGAAAATCATGTATGATAAGGTCAATATTCATCAACCTTAATTTATTTCTGTCGAAAACCTGTTTCATCTCAATTTAGTGATCATCCGTTATCGTAAGTAGAATTATATTTTGTCAAACTCTATTTCGATTATTGTTTTTAAGCGACACTCGGAATGCGTCTTCAGAGGGGATGGAGAAGGCGGTGTAAACTCATCCAAAAAAGTTGGGAGAACGCTCAGTGGTGAACTTCAATGTTATTCTCGTGGAAGTGCAATTCTCGGGACGGGGAAATTTAAAGTAGATGGGGCGGCTGAGCGCAGGATGTCGCGTACAACTTTACCAATAACCTACTTCGAGGTAAGGCTGTGGGTCGTTGGTTTACACCTGCAGTACATGATATTATGACGCTACTGATCGATTATTTTATATGACCTCTGATTATTTTGTATTTTTTAACTTCCCTGGCTAGGGAAGTTATTGTGTTCACCCCGGAATGTATGAGATGAAATTTTGGTTCACAATTTCTCAAGAATGACTGAACTGATCAGAGTGATCATTGGATTTTCATCAGTATGAGTCAAGCGGTTCTCCCCGTTTTAACAAATTGATTGTGTAGAATGCGTCGTAAATAGCTGAAATATGGGCGTAATCAAGGGGCCAAAAATCATTCTCCACATATGCTGCGAACACAAATCATAATCATCATGATGATGACACAAGTAATGTTTAAACCCTATCAATCTTTGAAGACCTATTTTATTTTATAATTATTCACATTAAATTCTTAAATCGAATAGCCGAACCGGAAAGTTTTTTGTGCGGCCCGAATGGGTCCCACGCGCCCATGGGAGCGAGCTTGCTAGCGACCGACAGCGTATCTCTAGTTTCTGCATACAGTCCCTTTTGTTTTACTGATGTAGTTCCTATCAATCTTCTCGTAAATCCATTGATGAATTTTTGGAAATAATTTGTATACATTTAGAAATTGAAAACCCTTCCATTCTCTCTCGATGAACCCCCGACTATTCTCTCAGTAAAATTCTAGACAATTGCAATTCATTAAACAATCTCCCCTAAAAATTAACTCAAAATACCTCGAATATTTATCTTCCGCGATTTGGATTTTATAATTTCTATGGGATTATTCACGAACCTGCATACTTATGATGCGATCATCATTGCAAACAAAGCGGAAAGAGCCTGCCTTTTGCACACCATTTTTATCATTAATTTCATGATTGAAAATTATTCAATTCTCCTCCATAAAACCTAGCTTGACGCTGCTCTCAGTTAAATCCACCATAATTACCGTGTTTCTGTTTATATAATGTGTATTGAAACACATGATAAACCAAACATCGCATTTCCACTTAATGCGACAATGAACAGTCCTCCCCCAAGTTATTTCAGCTTTGATGACATAAACTGATTCACTGTGACCACAATTTCAACGTTTGTGTAGAAAAAGTAGCGCATTGTGATCAATGTTATTTGTTTTATGTTATTTATTTACATTATTTGTTGAGTAATGCTCATAAATTATAATTATTGCGGTGCACCAAACAGCCAATAATGTGACTGCGACCGGGATTAAGAGAAACTACATTGAAACAGTGATATTTGCAAATGAACACATTGCAATCGACAATGTCTACCCACATGAATATTGGCGTTAGTTAGAGTGGGTTCAACATCGGATGGGGAATCGTAATTATAAAAAAAATGATTGGAGTGATTCGTATCCTCTTGTTTCCATCACCATGGCCCTCAACTCTGCTGCTCCCGTTGGTCTCTCGATCTCATTGTGACTGACTATCTCCAGTGTTGACTTTCAACATACAAACGTACTCATCCTCCGTAATCCTCCTCGAGTTCATTAAATTCACACTCTGCTGCTTGCTGAACAAGTTTTAGCTCTATACGACTTGTAATTATGATTCTTTTTCCTCCATCGAATGCCTTCCTTTTCCCCAGATTATTTCCACTGCATTAAAAAGACGAAGAAGGCGCAAGAGACTGTGAGACCATGAATTTATATATCAAGTTTTAGTATTTTGGATTATTTTAGGATATATCTAGTAAAGAATTGATTAGCCCAAAATACTTTACGTTAAAGTTTTACGTACAGTTACAGTTTACGTTACAATTTTAATTTTGACTTACAGCCATAGCAATTCTTTGAAAATAAAATAATCACGACTTTTTAATAGTGACAAAATGAATTGGACTCCGGAGAGAACTTTGCTGGAACGACGAAAGCCAAATTCCATTACACGGGAAAAAATATTGTCAAATTCGGAATGAAAAATTACACAATCGATAATATTTCTGTGCTGTACAGTTTTTCAAACCTCATTTTTTCCTTCTTGTCATGTTTGTGACACTATGTAAAAAAATAAAGTTTGAGAAAATGAGAAACTAATGTATCAGAAGACCAATCTGAAATAATTCGATGTAATTCAAAATTCAAAGGAAGTTATGACGGAATTTAGAATTTTTTAGAGAAAAAAAATTCCGAGCCTTAGCCAGGAACCGAACCAGGGATTTTCCAGTTACGCATCGGGTACTCTCCAACAGACTACCAGGAACTACGACACTTTACATTCACATGGTCTATAAATTATGAGTATTCTTTCTCCATGACTATTTATCTCTGTTTTTAAATTGTATTGAAGAATCGGAGATGTTTCTAATTGTGTGTGATGCGGAAATGGAAATGTAGTATCAATTTATGCAATTAACGTAATAGCATTAAAATACTTTTCAGCTGATTTCGATTCTGTTTGATTCAATAAACGTTGAATATTCATTTCACCACAAAACGTCATCTAATTTATAACTTCCAGCGTTAATATCGAAAATATCACAGGAAATTGCAAATTTAGAGCAAGGAACCCAAGCAATTAATATGCGACCCTCATACTTCACTCACCGTTCGCGAACTAACTTTTCCATTTTCATTTATACATTTAAATTGTCGATAACTTCCGAGTGGTCATTTATTCGACAGTATTCGGTAGAATGTGCGTTTGACAAATATTTCGATAGCATCAATATTAAGGGAGCACTCTACTAGCAAACAAATTGAATTGACAGAACGACGAATGGAAAATTTCATTACTTTTCCTATCTTCAAAACAAATCCATCATTTAACTGATCCATGCCCACATCCAACACTCTACCACATCCAACACCCTTTCCCTATACCATGCCTCTGCAAAATAAAAAAAAATGGTTGAAAGGAAGGGGAAAATACGAAACATCGACACGAGACAAATCAAACGTCAAATTCTAGATTGATTGACGTATGCAGCCACTGAAATGTATAACGATATTATTGAACGAGTCACAGTAGTCATGAAAAATAATAAGAATTCCGGTCTAAATTAAGCCATCCAATGAAATTCCCGTCATCATCGATATCAATATAAAATTGAAGGCTGAAAGTATCAGAAGAATTTTCCTAATTACTATAAAAAAGGATTATATGGAAACTAATTTTTTTTAACCTAGAAGAATAGAGCTCACTATGTATAGGAAATTTTAAATAAAGGAGTGGTTAAGAGCCGGATACGTCAGTTGGGAGAGCACCCGATGCATAGTCGAATAGTTTCAGGTTCGAATTTCGTTACATACAAAAAAAAAATAGTCCTGGTATCCTGGACTATCCATTGTTGCAGTAAACATTTTTTGTCAACTTTATATTGAGAATGGTTCCAAATCCCATCCTACCTATGGCAAATCTTATCCTATGTTTTCTTGTGACGTCACCAGAATATGTAACGCTACATAAAAATTGCATTCGTTGACCGAAAAACCGATTACACAAAAAAAAACGATTTTTGGGTAGCATGGGATCCAAAATTAATCTCAATATAAAATATGTAACAAATGAACCAGTTGCAGCAGATTTACCACATGCATGCTCGAGGTCATACTTTTAAAATATTTGACTCGTGAAATACTAATTATTTATTTCTGTTATTCCATTTCAAGTACCAGTACAAGTTGAACCCCTAAATTAAATGGTATTATTTCGTTCTGGGATAAATTTGGGATATACCCCAGGGTAAACAATTTGAATATCGAGAAATCCATTTCTTCACAGAATGTGTACGAAGCAGGGATTTGCCCACGCGACCAGTCATCCGTCTCCAACTTCATCAGCCTAAGCACCCAGCCGGGTCAACGCTGAGCCTCATTCGCAGAACCTTGTCAGTTGGCTAGCTCATCAGGGTCTCCAGGTTCAATTACCACAGAGACA
>JAPYZN010003128.1:0-17443 GCA_030522865.1 Psyttalia lounsburyi | reverse complement strand
ACTTCTCAATATAAAAAGTGAAGACATTGCAACGGAAAACAATTACAATTGGATGGCCCATTGCCTTCCTAACTTACATCTCAAATTAAAATGTTTATTCTTGATTTTTTTTGCAGATGTTAACTTTTATTGAGCGTCATGCTGACGAGACAGAAAATCGTAACATTAATGCGTAACTCGACTGTCGAGAAGGCAATAAATGAAAAATCAATGGATTGTGCTTGTAAATTAATTTTCTATTCTTCAAAGTGCGATAACTGTCGATCTAATGATCCGATTCGATCGATTGAAAAGTTGTTTTGAAGCGTAAAAAAAATCATCAAAATATTTGGTTATTACTCTCGTTTCCAAGATTCTCCACTTTGTTCATCAGAAATGAATCCCAGAGAGCCACGATTTCCCGACTCTTCCGGTCAGAATTCTCCCTCCAGGTCCTCAGTCGGTCCCTCGCCTCTATATATAACAATAAATAAACAGAATTCGTTGAAATGTCTGGATTAAATCACTCGATCAACCGATCATCCTTCGGAAATAGGCCATTTAATTCTTTACCTGTCCAACTTGTCAGTTGATTCTTGGCCATGTTGACTTCAACACAAGTAAAATGAATGAATAAAATAAAGGAACAAATCAATGGAAATGGCTCGACTAAAGTTGACACCGAAATTGTGGGAGTAACAAGGTTATAATACGTGGGAGCCGTAGGGAGAGACACTCGGGGGAATAATTTTGATGGGAAGGAGGGCAATGGCGAGTCGAGAGACTCCGGAAGGTCTCGGGGAGCCTCGGCTGGGCATTTGATTGCGCTTGTTCCATTCAGATCTCGTCTTCCAAAAAGTAAAAAAAAAAGTTGACACTCTTTCGTAAATATCTCGTGATTCCTTGAGTTTAGCAGAAAATGTTAGAAAAGTTTTTTTGTAGAGAATTAAATTCTTCATAAAAAAAATATTTTGATATTTTTCAAAATTTTTCTTCATCGCTGAGATATTCCCAAAAATGTCTGTAGCTTTATTCAATAATTTAGAATTTTTCAATTCACAATAAAATATTATTTTGGAATATTTTGCACATATTGTTTTACCTTCCTCAGACTCTAGACCTAATTAACATCAACACCAATTATTTTTAGCAATTAATTTGACTTTTTTGGTAATTCTGAAGGACATTTCTAATCCCCCCGCCCCATCACTTGCGGAATTCTCCAGTGAATATCTCGAAAACTATTGACTTTAGGAGAAAAAGTCAAAAGATTTTTTTTCCTCAGCAGAAAAAGTCTCCCAATAAATTCATTCGATATTTTTCAAAATATCCCCTCGTTGCCAAGATATTCCCCAAAATGTCCCTATAAAGACATATTCTAATCCTCCCCCAACAATTGAACCCCAACCAATCTCCCTTCCCCGAGTGTCGCTGCAGTCGCGTGACGCTCTACTTCCCAGCTGGCAGCGATTGCTGGCTCCCCTCGGGTCTCTCGTTATCACTTGTGTTATTTCGGGGCCAGTGCTCTCCAAAGTGTCCAAAAACCCCGAACAATGTGCACCCACACCTCCCAACAGATCCCCAAACCCCCCAACTAATTCCCCTCCCTCTCTCCGGCCCTCAAAAGTCCCGATTCCCGTCAAAACCAAAAAAACATCATAAAGAGTTCTCGGATTGACGCCAGAGTCCCCAGTGTAGTGTTCCATCTCCATCGTAAACGAGTGAAGTGAGTGAAACCGAACAATAAACTCCACCTAAAAACCGGAAAAAATTCGACCCCGAACCGACGAAGAACCGAGTGCACTCGTCCCCAGTGGCCCCACATCCTAGTGAAGGAACTCTGTGGACCCATATCACCCCATCCCCCCGTGAAAAGTGAGACCCCATTGACCCACACCACCACCAAATCCTGGTGTAAGTGTACGGTTGTGTTGGCAAGACGTGGTACGCAGGTAATAATTGAAAAAAAAAGTGAGAAGTTGCTTGGAGAACGATCCCCACACACGGCAAAACCCGAGGTTTTAGCCTACAGGGGAGGCTGGCGATTTACCAGGATATCGATTTGTGTAGCCCCCCTAGCGCGCCGCTTGACACTCGAGGCTCCCGATTAAAAAATAAAACCACCAAAAATCTCCTGCAAACAGTCTTCAAAGCCCTCTCCAAAAAATCCCGACCAAAAACGAACACTTATCATCCCGAAAATTCACCCCCAGGCACCCTCACGTCATGTGACATCTGCATAAAATCCTCAATTCCCCCCCGCAATTAACCCCCAATTATCAAGAAAAGAAGTATCCCCAAAAAGACCTCCTGAGGACAGGCCAACCCGGACCTCACCAGAAAAGACAAGAAATCAAGAAGTCAGAGTGAGAGAGAAGAGGTGAGCGCAGCGGCCATGGACGTCGATATTTTTGGGGCACCCACAAACGTATCACGGCTGTATCATGAACGTGTTAAGCCGTGTGTGAAAGCCTGATAGGGCCCCCCCCAAAATCCCAGGACCCAAAGCCACGAGAGCCCCAACAAATCGATAAATTCATCATAAATCCCAGATTAAAAGCTCACGATGTCTGGGGAATTTCGGTGGGAAGTTCTCAAAAATCGGTGAGTGATCTTCAAAAACCCACAAAATCCTCAATTTACCACCAAAAAAAGGGCCCCAGCAGTCCCTGAGAAATCAATCTGACAATTGACATCTCCAAAATCCCCTCCACGTGAGGCAAACAAACCGAAAAAAACATCCATTAAAAACCTAAAAAAAATGGATTTAAACTTGACATCAGACACTGGAGGTGCAGTGGCATGCCCTGTATGCACTCTGTATCTCCGGGAGGGCATAAGCCTGCAACGTCACCTGGACACGCACCCAAAGGAGCAGGTGATCGAGGCTCTGATAAAGGCGAGTAGCAGCTTGACCCCCGCAAGCCTCCCATCGCCCTCTCCATCTCAACTACCTCAGGCTTCTCCGCAGCCGGCCTCCACCCAGCCCCCCCAGGGCCAGTCCCACCTGCCCCAGTCGTCGATGGGTTCGTCGATGGGCTCCTCCTACCCGATAGGTCCAGTCTTCGAGTACCCACCCCTGAACATGATGCCCCCCCAATTCGCCTCCTTCAGCTATCAGCAATTCGTCAACAACGGGACAATGATGATACCCCAGTACTCGATACCACCGCCACCCCAAGCCAACCAGATGATGCAGATGCTGTACAATCCTTACAACATGTATCAACAGCAACAGGTGCCGACGGTCCAGATGCTCTCGCCAGTGACGACAATTCCCACAACGAGAATACGTCCAGTGGTGACAGTCGCCGAGAGCATCTCCAGGAGTATCATGATACCGAGTAGTCAGGAGGGTAAACCCATCATATCGGGGATGATCGAGAATGACGAAAGTATTCTGCCGGAAATAGAACCCCCGGAGAGTGAGAGGGAGGACCGTCAGATGGAGGACAGGAGCCAGCAGACGAGCAGACGAACTGAGGTTGGTTCAGAGGTGGTGCCCACCCAGAAGGAGGACGAGGAGGACGAGGGTGAGAGCATCGTTCCCGAGATCGAGGAGCCCAGGGAAGAGCACGTCATCCAACGGTTGCCAGATTACCATGAGCTGAAGGAGGAGGAGAGAGAGGTGGGGAGAGACGATGAGAAGATGACGACTGATGAACCTGAGGCTCCTGAGGAGCCGAGTGACAAGGAGAGGACAACGACAATTGAGGAGTCGAGTAAGAGTCTCAAGATCAATATGAGGGTGGAGATTCCCCAGCATGGCGAGGTGGAACATCTCGAGAGGTTCCTCATGAATATTATGGAGTCGAGCGAGAGGAGTGAGACGAAACCTGAGGTGAGCTCTCAGGAGGGGAATGAGGTCGTTAGGATTGACGAGCAGCCATCGGAGATGAATGACCCTGGCAGTGGGCTGGAGATCGATGAGAAACTGCTGGAGATACCGTACAGGTACAGGAGTAGCTTGAGTGCTCCTGCCTCGCCGACTACGAAGAAACCGAGTCAGAGTTTCTCGAGGTCGGTGTATGGGTCCATTGAGGGTCTCAATATTTATGCAGTTGGGTTTGAGGCGTCGGCCCTCCAAGAGTTGGAGGACGATAATAGGGAGGAGGAGGATGACGAGGAGGAGGAGGTGGAGGAGAAGAATGTGATGGATAATTTTGAGGAGGAGGACATGGAGATCGAGGAGATCGCCAGTCCTCATACGCCGTTTGTCAAGGGAGAGGAGAATAGATCGCATACTCCTTTGTCGACTATCAGTGGGATCTCTGGGTTGAGAGTGAGGACGGACTCGAGCAAACCTGGATCGCCGGTTTTTGTACAATCATTCAGGGATAATGGGGAGAGCGATGAGGAGGGTGAGGACCAACAGAAGAACCCTCTGGACTGCTCCCAGGGAGAGGGGCCAGAGGGGGGTAGGAGGTCTTACCCTGGATGCCATCAGTCGGTGCATACAGAACATGTGAGCTCGTTTCCGGTCAATTCTAATCCAGAGATTGGCAGTGAGAGCTACTCTGGGGGTGGTGGGAAGATCCAAGGCCAGGATCTGGGGGGACTCGAGGGCATGGATCCCACGACAAGTGTGGAGTCCAAGAGCTTTCAGTCCATCGCGAAAAGTATGAGCCAGATACCAACGGCGGAACTGCTGAATATCAATGAGGATGCTCACTCGGGACCAATGAATGTCTTTGAGTTTGATGGGCTGCAGATACTTGTACCCAGTACTTTTATCAGCGAGTCCAGTCAGAAGGCCATCAGCGCCACTAGTCAACAGTCTATGGCGAGCAGCGAGGGCGGTGGAGGCATTGATGAGGAAGTGAAGAGTGTTAATATGAGGGCAGACGAGACTATGCCACCCAGGGGGGAACTCTCCGAGCAGGAGAGCAATGGGTGCACTGAGCACTCTGCTTGGCAGGTGAGGATTTATTTTTATTTTTTTTTTACGTGGGGAGTTATCTTGGAGGGATGAGTGAGTAAAGAGTTATTACGTATTTTATCACTTCAAGCTGCACTGGAGGTTGAATGAATTTCGCGATTGAAAATCCAGACATCTGTTGAAAGATCAGGGAAAACCGGAAATATAAATTCAGTTTTTCCCCTGAAAATTAATATAGAATTTGAAAAATTTTCTAAATTTATTGGTAAACCAAAACACGAGATTCGATTTCAGGCAAAATAATTCGTGCAATCCAACCCTGAAGGCTATATTTTATTAAAAATTCCACATTGACGTTTTGGATTAGATTTGTTTATAGCCAGATAAGGAAAGTAAATGAAAAATATCAGATTTATACGATTCATTCAAAATTTTTCTTCAGCAAACATCGAGCATATGACGTGTCTCGTACCTCCTGACTAAAAAAATTCGTCTCTAATATTTTTCAAGCAATCATTTGCTCAATAAAAAATATCGCCTGTAATTCTCGCGATCGAAAATTCCCCAATCACCCAATTGTCAGTGGAACTTGAAATTTCCATATTTTTCCGAGCTCCGAAGGCCATGTCCCAGCCCAAAAAATCAATTCTCCCCTACTCACAGTTCTCCCTCTGAATTCCAGCTGTACGTCGGTCAAGAATCCTCGCGGATGTCGACCTCCTATGACCTGATGGCCCGCGAGTCCTGGGAGGAATCGGAAGGTTCGGACAACGAGTCCGGAGTTCCGCTCCTCGACAGTCGTTCGCTGGCCACCCACTTCACATCCTCCCTCTTCCTGGACCGAGACCGCAAGCCGCCAACAAAGCGTACGTTTAAGTGTTCCCTCTGTTCGGAGGTGTTTGACTGTCCCAAGGAGCGCCGAGTCCACAGTACAACAGTCCACAAGGAGGCAGGACCCTCCAACAGTAGCAGCAACAGCGGTCCCCTGGACCCACCCGAGCCGAAGGACATAAAACTCCTGGAGGGTCGAATGAACGTCTTCGAGGAGATCTTCGTCCCAGGAATCCACGTCCCCCCCTACCACCAGTCCCAGCCTCCCCTCCTCCACCAGCTCCAGCCGCCCCAGCAGCCCTCAGACCTCACAAAACCCGACGACGAAAAAACCGAGCCCACCACAGGCCTCGAGATCTCCTGCGCCATGTGCTCCCAGAGATTCTCCTCCGAGCGCTCCCTCCAAGTCCACCATCGTCGAGTGCACGGTACAGAAGTAGCCAAACGCCTGCACGACATCTCAAAATGTCAAATCTGCAACGAAGAATTCCCCTCAGTAACACAATTCAATGTTCACCTCAAAATCCATCCCCTGGAGTGCTCCCAGTGTGGCAAGTACTTCTACCGAAGGCAGAACTTCAAACTCCACATGAAACGTCACCTGGGAATCAAGCCCTTCCCCTGCACAGTCTGCGACAAGGCTTTCCTAACCAAACAAAAACTCGAGGAACACATGAACGGCCACACCGGCAATGCACCCGTCAAGTGCAATCTGTGCAATGAGACCTTCAGAAGGTACTCCAACCTCACCCAACACAAGAATCGTCATCACCTCAACATAAAGAGAAAGCTCAAGGACTACATCTGCCATTGTGGTGAGGTATTTCACACGAAGAAGAAGCTCGCCTGGCACAAGGAGACCCACGACGAGAAGCCCAAGGCCTGTACCTACTGCAACGAGAGGTTCATTCACATGGCGAGTCTCACGAGACACATGAGGAGGGCCCACAACAGGCGATTTGTGCCGGACGCCCAGAGGGAGAATGAAAATGTCGAGTGCCCAATATGTAAGTGCATTTATCTCAGATCGTCCCTGTCGGTTCACATGAGAGTTCACAATGGCGAACGTCCCTACGAGTGCCAAGTATGCTCAAAAGCATTCAGCACTAAGTGGAACTTGCAGTTGCACAAGTGGACTCATGCTGCCCGAAGTACTAAACCTTACAAGTGTAATCAGTGCAGCGCAGCTTTCTATAGACACAGTGATTATACTGCTCACATGAATTCTCATAGGAATGTCAGGCCCTACACTTGTAATTACTGCGGGGCCCAGTTCATTAGGAAGTACAATTGTCTTAGACATGTTAAGGAGCATGAGGAGAATAAGCAGTACACCTGTGATGTTTGTAATAAGACATTTCACAGGTCTTATTATCTTAAGGAACATTTGAGGGTGCACAGCGGAGCCAGACCCTACACTTGTCACATTTGCGGCAAGAGCAGCAGCACCAAGAGCAATCATAATAAACATGTCAGGATTCATCATGCTAGGGAACCGGTTAATACGGAGAATTGAAAGGTTCAGGGGCGACGGGGACGGGGGTGGCGAAATGAGAGTTATTTTGAGACTTGAGAGGGGGGTTGAGATGGCTCGAAGGACAGTTGAGATTTGCGGGGATAGATGTCGCGGTTTGGGGGACTTTTTTTTGGGGTTCGAATCAGGAAAAATCCAGCAGGTGATGGCAATCGGGAAATATTGGATTATTTTCAGATTTCAGGAGTTGTAGAATAAGGTCTGAAGGGGTGATTCGGAGAGGAAGGAGCGGATTGGGGGGTTGACAGTCTCAATTTTACAGTTGGAGATGTTAATTTTTTTTTAGGGATTCTAAGACTCATCCGGAGACTTTGGAGAGTCTTTGAGGGTTTGAGGGGTTTCAATTTAAGACTGGATCATCTCGATTGGACTCTTCAAGATCTCAAGGTTTGAGATAATTGAAAATATCAATTAAAGATCGTTAGTCTCAAAATAGAGCCTTTATCATTTTTCTTATCTCAAAATTTAAAAAACAAACAACTTGAGACTTTCTCAAGTCTCATTTTGAGACGTGTAAAAATCGTCATTTGATCATGTCTCGAAATAAACCTCATTTTCTGGTGTTTTAATAAATTTTCAATTGTTCCTGGTTTTTCAGAATAAAAAAAAAAACATATTTTTCAAATTAATGCGAAGAAGGGACTGAGGGAGGAATAGGGGATTATTTTAGTCTCTTTAAAAAATGGGTGAATGTGTTTTGAGGAGTTGAGATGGCTTAGAAAGTCATCGAAGTAAATAAAAACACTAAATATTAATGAGAAAGTGATTTGAGTCAGTGATTAATTGACGTGGAAAGTGGAGAACTAGATGAGTTTAGTTCAATGTCAGAATTTTTCTTGATTTTTTGGATGTCTCGGGAGGCATTTTAAAGACAATTACAACTATTGAAGAAGATTCAGTAGTTAAATACGCAACACTGAGAGTTTGCAATTATTATTTGAGATTAATTGTTTGTTTGTTTCTTCATTCAGTTGAGATTTTTTTTGTGGATTCTGTAGTGAGAGATGTGGGAGACGATGATTTACCGGAAAAAAATGTCGATTCAATTTTTGCAATTGACTCCTCTCACCTCTCCACAACTGAATAAACGTTGTTTTTAATTAGTAAAATTTTGTTGACTCGATGCTCGATGAATGAAATTCGTCCATCGATCGTGACTTAGATAAATTAGCTAAAGTAAATTAATGGAAAAAAAAAAAAAACAAGTGAAAATATTCTGTTGTGGTTTAAGATCCAGTGACTTGGGACCCTAATCACTTAAGGATACTAATTAATAAGTAATCAATACCCAGGCATCAACAAAACAATTCAAGTCAACTCCAATCGTTGACAGGAGTAAATAAAAACGTTGAACATTTTGTGCTGACAGAGGACGAAAAGCGAATGAAAAAACGTGAATTAAAACGAAGTAATGATAAGAAAACATGAAAAAAAAAAACGTTTGCCAACTAATAGTAAAATAATTTAATACATAAAGGATAATTAATCGATACTATAGAGGGGAAGAATAACTACTACATAACATTAATGAAGTCCTTTACGTGTCAGTCGTTGTAAGTGGGGTATTTTTTTTTACTGTTTTACAAATTGAAAAACAAAATAACATTGTGGTAAGGACAATTGTTATTGTCAATCGGTGTTCGAGTGTAACATGTATGGGACAATGTTAAAATGATAAAGGGAGAAACAAACTGTTTGATTAAATAATTATTAAAGCAAGGGAAGTAATTAAGAGAGAGAGAGTCAATAAATATTATTTCTCTCAGCTGAACAAATGTCGACATTTTTCGGTGAAAATTCAATTCTCACCCGAAAAGTCTGACTAGATTTTCCTCCAGGCATTTGCTGAATAATGAAACTCAAGTTTAAGATGAGAATTGTTTACAACAATGAATTCATTATTTTGTAAATATCTTAGAGTCGAGGGGATTGAGCAAATGTAAAAAGATAAATAATAAGTGAAAAAAGTTTTACCAATTATCATCAGGACTCAACACTTATAATATAACAAAAATAATACAATTACAATAGCCAATCGCTATTACCTTAGTTGTTATTCTTCTATATTTATATATTTTGCAATGCATAAGGTGATCAACTATTGGTATAAATAATTCCAATCTAAGACTGATCGATGTTGGTTCTTCGTACTGCTCTCTGCAAGAAATTATCGAATGATTTAATCGATTTATGTTATTTTAATCCTCTTCTTCATCAATTCATCAATTTTATCGTTTTTTTTTACTCGTTGAGGCTATTAATTAATCACTAATTTACGGGTCTGATTAATTGGGAGTTATGGGGGAGTTGTGAATATGATTGGAGGACTGGAGAATTTTAATGGGTCCAATTTTTCATTCATATTTCAAACTGCTGGGTAGTTAGTATCAACAGAGCTGGGCAAAATACTATTTGCAATAATTAATTGATTATTTTTCTTTTAAATTTGAAGTGGTTTACGAAGAAATTATTTTGTAAAAATCCAAGAACTTCAAAGAACAATTTTTTTTTTTGTGTTTTAGTTTTTCAATGGGCCTTTTAAATGAGGACTGGTTAATTGAATGAAATAGCCAACTTGAAATGTCTATTTGAAATAGTTTTTTAGTTGATTTTCGGGCAGTAGGGCCCGGCTCTGGACACCAATCAATTTCTTCGAAGCTGTACCAAAATAATAAACGAGTTAAGATTATTGTCCTTGACGTGGGGAAAGGAGGGCTCTATTTCTGAAGGGAGCAGTATGAGACACATTAGACTGCCTGAGACATTTTTGGAATGAGAAATGAATTCAGTAGAGAAAATCTACAAAATTATCGATTTTTTTTTGCTGCTAATCATGGGGTTAAGGAAAACGTGAGGAGAGGATTTTTCGTTTCATTTGTCAGAGATCATGACATGAGAAAATGACATTTGTCCGATAAGATGTCATTGAAATTAATCATTGTCGCCATTTCTCTACTGAATTATGAGAATTGTGAGCATAATATTATGAAAACGAAATTGGTATTCCCCGCGAGATAAATTTAGAGAGTTTCCCGAATAAAAAAATTAATTGCCAGACAATTAACGAATTAAACAATCACAAAAAATTGATGTTAATGATCGAGAAACCAGCATCGATGTCCAAACGTGCAATTTGTGTTAATTATTGGACAGGATGGAGTGAAAAATGGGGGGGAAGAATCCTTGGGAATAACAAAAATATGTATTCATAATTCATGAACGAGTTAACGAAGGTAATACTGTACATAATGTAAATATGTATATCACTTCTATTTTATAATAGGGCCAATGCGAGTAAATAATATTGAAAATTAAACAGAATAATAATGATAGGTAAGGAGAGGATTAAGATTTCGAGGAGAATTTCGATTACGTGATAAGGACAAACAAATTGATAAGATTCTTACTATGATTGAAGGATAAAGATAGGATAATTAATTAATTATTAATGAAAAGCAAAAGTTAATAAAGAAAAAAAAATGCGAATACTACATGATCCTTTAAACACGTGTACACCTTAATAAAGTTATGTATTGAGGTACTTTTTAATGAAAGAAAAACTATGTTTCTTAATTTTTTTTAATTGTCGTTCTCTTTATTTTTATCGTAATTTGTCGTAACTCTTTTTTTTTTTTAGGAAGGGAGGTTTTTCCTTTCTTTCGTTCATTATTGTTTCAATGTTGTAATGTTGTACCACGTGTGTACATTAAAGAAGAAGAGAATGTTGTACATATATACATTATCAATTTTTGCATTTGTGTTTTTATTTATGGTCCTGTCGTCCTCTCGTTGATTTTTTGGGGTGAGGTGGAGGTGTTTGCTTGCCTTGGAGTTATTTTGGTGTTTTCATTGGTACATTTAAAGAGAAAAAACACATTTTAGAGCGTAGAAAATGTAATTTACGTGCCTCTTCAAGATTACATGATTTTTTATTTAAAATTCGAAAAATAATTAATATTTTAATCATCCCATATCAAAATCTAGTCAATTATTCGTGTGGAGTGAATACACAATTTTTCAATTTCATAAATTCATCGTAAAATAATGTCACTGTATGGTTCGGGTTGAGATTAACTTCAAATGAAATTGTTTTGTCGTTTCTCGTTGAATTGAAATTTATTATTCGATTTTTTCCATTTCACTGTATACCTTCTTCGGTTTTTACGGATTTTTTTGCAACTCTTTGTTTCCAGATATTATTTTGAGAGTGTACCTGCGCGGCCACCCATCCAAGTAGTGATTACGCTGAGAGCCAATTAACTTTTCCAATGTTAAGCCTGCGTCGAATGCGGTGCGCTAGCCCCGTAGAGCGTCGTTAAATTAACAAACAACAGTACACAAGAGTAAAAAAATCAATTTTTCTTATTGATCAATAATCCATGATTTCCTTTTTTTACAATTCTACAAAAAATTCTTAAATATTCTAACAAAGAAAGACCATTACCTGACGAATATTAACAATTTAAAAATACACGATCCTCTTTTCCGAATTCCTAAATTAATTTAAAAATCATTCCATAAATTTCCTATAATAACTATTTTAAAAAATCAGATTGACCTTATCTTTTTCTTCTCCTCCTAAAGTATATAAAAAACTCTTATTTATCACAAACACATAATTCAGAAAACAATTCACAATTATTTCAGTACATAAAAACACTTGATTGATTAAAAAAAAATAGAAAAATCTAATAAAATTAATACTTTGATTCAATATTTACAACTGATCAATAATTAAAAACTCCATCATAAAATAGACATAATTTACAATTAAAATTGAATGATCAGTACTGAAAAAAATCCATTTACTGGAGTATTGATAATTTCTGCTAAAATCTTTTATAAACATGCCTAATCTCCTCGATACTCTTCAAGATTTCCCCAGGAGGTTCCCACCTTGACCCTCACCGGCAGTGGGACCTTGAGGCCAACCCCAGCCACTCCTTCCATCCCCTCTTTGATGATCCTGACAACCCTCGCCAGGTCGTTCTGATTGACCTCATAAATCAGTTCATCATGCAGCTGCAGAACGAGAAAGCCCCCCTTAGGCCCGTCATCTCTGCTGCTCCTGAGCTTCCTCCTGACCGGCATCTGCGACATGACAAATCCCCCCTCAAACTCCCTGATCATCTTCCCATCGACATCGATCATGGCCTTCTTGGCGAGATCTGCAGCCGACCCCTGTACCTTGGTATTGACCGCCTGCCTCTCCGCCTGCCCCCTCTCCCCCGGAACATCGCTCCTCAACGCTGGAAGACCTCTCCTCCTCCCCATCAACGTCTCAACGAACCCATCCCTCCTGGCCTGTTCAACGACCTCAGACAGCCAAGCTTTGACCCCAGGATAACTCGCCATGAATCTCTCCATGAAGACTTTGGCCTCTCCCTCGTCGACCTGGAGAGCCTCAGCGAGACTCCTCGCTCCCATCCCATAGATCATCCCATAGCACAACTGCTTAGTCCGCTGCCTCATTCCATCATCAATATTCCTCTCGTCTTCATTATACCACTTGGCCGAAATATTCCTGAAGACATCGCCAGGTCTCCTCAGGGCCTCCAGAAGCCTCTCCTCCCCCGAGAAATGCGCCAGAATCCTCAGCTCCAACTGACAGTAATCAGCAGAGACTATCACATTCCCCATACTTGGAACAAATGCCGCCCTGACACTGATGACAATGGTATTGTCAGCAGCATCAAAGTCCCGGGGAACATTCTGAAGGTTTGGTTCGTGCATGGAGACCCTCCCAGTCGCCGTGTGCGTCACACATGTTCCGTGGATCCTCGAGGACTTCTCTGCGATCGTCAGCAGAGGACAGATCATCTTACTGCGCGTGGCAGCGAGCTTTCTCCAGGTTGTCACCAGCTTAGCTATTGGATGACTCGAAGCATCGAGAGCAGCTTTATTGGTACAGACTTTCTTCGTAGTGTCCATACCCAGGACTCCAGCCACACTCTTCGACGAAGAGAAGTTAAACTTTTTCCCTGCCAAGTTGTAAGCTTTCGATTCAATCGAGGACAGCTGCTGCTGGATGACTGAAGAGAGTTCCTGGAGGATTGGCAGGCTCACACCAAGACCTGTGAGCTCCATTCGAGCTAGCAAAACCACTGTCGCCATCTCGAGGTCTTCGAAGGTCTTCAATAATCTCGTAGAGATCTTCTCTAGCTTCTTCGAGAGAGCATGTACCATCCAGAAGGTTAGCAGGGCTTCTGTTGAGGCCCTGAGATCGCTGGAGGTCGAGCTCTTCAGGTTCAAACCAGGGCCGGAAGGCCCTGGCAAGGGCCCCAGTCGATGGAGGAGGCCCAGCGCCTCTGGCAGATGCTCGTGAACTAAATTTGTGAAGGTTTTCTCGGGAGAGTCTGGGTTCAGCAGCCAGTCAGCTACTTGAGGATCTAGAAACCTACAAGAGGGAGTGATACCACAACACCTGAAGAGGGTTTTGTAGGTTTCCTTCGTTGAGAAGCACCTGATGACAATCCTTGATCCCAACAATTCCGTTAAGAGGGTCACCCTCTCTTTCATAGGGACTCTGTTCACCTCAGAAGAGTTCTCGAACGAGAGGAAGTACACAGACTTTCCCCAGGACATGGCCACTCCACAGAGACGTCTGTCATTGTGAACGCAGGTCTCAACCCGTCTCGATCGTTTTCCAGGTTCTTGGAGGCTCGAGGTCCCGATTATCTTCGTCCCAATCGTAATCGTATCCCTCCGATACATGTCACATGCCAGAGCCATCGAGATCTCTGATCTGGAGGTCAGCTTGTGGCTGAATTCACTGAACTTCGACTTCTCCGTGATGTTGATGATCCCTAGATCCTTGAAATCTGGTTTCTTGCGCTTCGCTCGCTGAACTTTCTGATCCCTCTGGGTCTTAAGGACTGTTTTCGTTTTGGATGGGTTTGTCTTCTTGGTCAGCAGGGTCTCCTCGTCAGAGTTGATGATCACGCTCTCAGTGCTGCAGTCATCGCAGACAAAACTCGTCAAGTCGAACGTCTGCTGACGGAGGAAGACCTTTGGGACTATCGTCTGGGTCCTCATGGCTGTTCTCTGGGTCTTGATCCTTATAGATTCCAGCTTCATCCTAGTCCTCGTCCGCATGGCACTTCCTGTTCTGTCTACACTCTGGGAAGCGACGATTATATCGTCCTCAGATTTGTTGGACACTGTGGACATCCCCCCAGGACTGTTGTAAGATATAACGCCGATAATCGGGGATTTGTCCATTCCTGGACTACTCAACTTCCTTTTCGAAGTCTTTCTGAGCTTCTCTAGACTTGACTTCTCTTTAGAAACGAGTTTAGTCTGCGCGGGTGGTGGTGGAGTCTTCAGCTTCTTCAGTTTTTCGAGGACTCCATTCGTGTTGTTCCAGGAGTCCTCGTCCCAGACTAGGGATTTACTGCGGTTCTCCTCGGCTACTGAGACTGGACGAGACGGCGGCGCCTCTGGCTTGACGAATTCTTGAGCTTGAGGGTTGTTGGAGGTATTTGTTGACGACTGAAGATTGAATGATGACAGTTCAGTGTCCATGAAGACTGAATTGTCGAGGTCAATGACGTTCTGCTCCAAGATATTGTATTCCTGAGTGTCCAGACCTAAACTATCCCCGAAAAGACTTGGACTTCTGGATGTCGAGGATTTGGCTAAGGATATCCTCAAGGAGCTCCGTGGAGTTTTCGACGGCTCTACTGGTCGTGATTCTGCCGGGGCTTCAGTTGATCGTCCATGATCTGCAGTAGTTTCTATTGAAGGAATCCCTCCGGAAACTTCTGCTAGGCTGCAATTAGGCTTTTCAGACACCTCCACTTCGTTTCCTCCCGTTTCTTGTTGAGATTCATCCTCTCTGGAAGGCTCTGCACTCTTATTTCTCTCTCTGATATCACTGATGCACGCAGACCCATCAGAAACATTCCCAAGCGGATCCAAACCTCTGCCAGACGAGCTCAAGCTCTCTAACCCTGACTCTACTCTCACCACGACATCTGGCTCTTTAACCCCGGTATGAACCGAGGCAGAAGTGCTCCGGCTTCCACTCCCAGATCCATTCCTCTTCTCCCAGTCAACGCCCTCCACCCCCAGCTCATTCTGCACCATCACCCGGGCTTCCTTGACAATAAGAACAGCGGCTTCCCTGGGAGTCAGTCCATCCCTCCCCGTCACGAAGATCGTCCTCATCTGTCTCCTCCTCTCCGCGCCGAAGCCATCCTCGCCCAGCTGATCTCTCTCACTCTCAAAAGGAAGGGCCTTATGAAGTGCCCTCTCGACATCCAACTCATCAGCAACCGCGAGCTCCGCGACTGTGGTAATCCCCTCCTTGAAGAGACTCCTAGCCCGCAAGCCATTCAACGACGGCAACCTCAAAAGATCCAACAACTCCCTGCAGACCCCGAACTGTAGCCTCGCCTGGAACTGCGACACCAGAATCTCAACGCAATTCCAGCCTAGTTTCCTACAGAACTGCGTCACCATCCCCGCAAAAGTCGCAGCTGTCTGCTGAAGACTCTGAATGATCCCTCGACAGCACGAGTACTTCTTACAGACGACATTCAGAGGGACCTCCCTGACCAAATCATGAAGAGCCAGAGCTGTATAGAACCTCTTATGAACATCCAGAGACTTCCCTTGTCTAATGTTTCCCGTCGTCGCCCTCAGGATGAAGGTCTCGCTGACTCCCACCAGCTGTCCAACTCGTCTGTCGCTCTCTGAGATGTCCCGCCAGATATTGTGAAAGATGTACCAGTCGATCTGGCCGATGAGACTGCTGGAGCTGAACGGGGTGACGAGGTAGATCACGTGGAGTTCTGTATCAAGGACGAAGCACTTTCTGGCCTTCTGCAGCTCCTCGAAGAGGAAGAGGCCGTCCTTCGGCGGAACTGAGGCTGCCAGGCAGGCCTTCCCAAGCTGAGTCGCCACCCACCGACGATCCCCAGACTCGGAGACCTGAGGCAGGAGGAGCTCGTTTTCAACCAAGAAGTCGACCGCCGATTTGGTCGCGGTTTCCACTTCTCCGGGGAGTTCTGTAAAGCTCAGCAAGGTGCACCTGGTGTACAGGAGAATGTCTTCGAGGGTGTAAGCTACCTCGGACGCCACTGCCTCCAGGAGACTTCGGATCAGAGGCCCCGAGCCCTGGAGGCACGACTCGATTGGCTGAAGGGAGGACTTGAGGAGGTTCTTCAGGGCGGGCTGCTCATTCGGCTTACAGATTAGAATGCTCTCGCCTGCCGTGTCCTTTCCCATTCGCCCGGCGCGACCGATCATCTGTTTGTAAGTCAGGGTGTCGATCGGCCGGCCGTGGAACATTATTGTACGGATGATGACGCGTCTTGCTGGCAGGTTTACTCCGCTGCTCAGGGTTGATGTTGCTGTGAGGACTCGCAAGGCCCCAGAGCGGAAAGCTCCCTCGATGACGTCGCGCTCGTCCATGGTCAAGCCTGCGTGGTGGTACGCCACGCCGAAGGACACCGTTGACCTGAGGACGCCGTCGAGGCCGCAGGGAGCGCGCTTCAGTTGCTCCAGGGTGTCCATGATCGTGTCACGATTCAGTTGGGAGCGCAAAGTAAGGCCGACTGGAGTGTCTGTCCTGCCGAGCTGGGAGAAGGAGTTGGAGATCTGCTGGGCTAGGGTCTCGCACCAGTTCTTCGTGGGACAGAAGATTAAGACGCTGTGACCGTCGCCGATGGTCTCCAGACAGAGGGAGATTATGTTGTCGGGGTCTTGAGGAAGTTGAGCATGAGGGGCCAGCGTCTTCTGCGGGGTCAGCTGATCGTCGTAGATGGTGGGACCTATCTTGCAGAGTTCCTTCAGCGGAACGGGACGGAAGTCCGTCTTGAAGAGCTCGGCGTCCAGCCACTTCGCCAGGACGTCAAGGTTGGGGAGGGTCGCCGACATTCCTATCAGCTGAATTTTAATGGTTTCTTCTTTCAGGGACATGTACTTGAGCTTCGTTAGGAGGAGTTCCAAGAGGTAGCCTCTGAAGGCGTCCCCCAGGAGGTGGAGCTCGTCAATGACGACTGCTCCGAGGTCCCCTAGATCTCCTGCCTCCATCATCTGGTTTATCAAGGAATTTGCTTTTTCAATTGTTGCTATCGCAACGTCTGTTGAGGAGAAACCCCCGGGGGGCTGAACTCCTCCCATGAACCCCTCTACGCGTACACCAGAGTCTGATAACAGGTCCTAGAAGGAGAGGGCCGAAATTACCGGAATGTTTTAGTGCGTCACGCGCTGGG
>JAPYZN010003127.1:0-15972 GCA_030522865.1 Psyttalia lounsburyi | reverse complement strand
TTGCGCGCCCCCCCCCCCCCCCCCCCCCCCCCGAAACAAAAAGGAACGTAATACAGCTGAGAAACGCAAAAGGCTGTGTTCTTTTTTCGTTTGCAGGGTTAATGCTCATGGAGTATCGATTGCCCCTTTCTTAACTGACAGGATTCTCTAATAAAAACGCGAAGGTGAACTAAAACGTCTCACGTCATGCCCAAATCTCTATCGCCATTGCGGCAAATACTTCCACTAATGAATTATCGAGACTGAGAGTTGACGGAGATAGGACAAAGTGTAACTTCCTAAATCGGTGTTTTATTTAAAATAATTGATATTGGCAATGCTCCCTCGAAGTGAAATATATCTGGCCTGTTCTGTATTATCACGTAGGCTCTATCCTTGTTTAACAGTCTTCTCTGGATATTTTAGTCCTTGAATTTTCACCAAGGAGACTCCAATCAATTTTTGTCGTCGCTCCACCCTTCCACACTACCATACTGATGCTGCTGTGCCAAATTCATCTGCGCACTTGTCGTCAGCCTCTGACCAGGATGCGCAGGCGTACCACCGGGCACCTGATAAACCGGATATTTTTGTCGTTTTCTTATATTATGCATTGAGAGCAAGTGTATCTGGAGATACTGCTTGGTTTTAAATTGCTTGTGGCATATGTGACAGGCCAAATAGTGGGTCTGTACAGTATGTACATTGACAATGTGCTGCTTGAGATTGGAATTATTCGAGTATATTTTCCCACACTCGGGACACTTTGGCTTGCCAGTCAGTGTTAAGTCGGTGCTCTGGTGATGCTGAAATGGATCACACGATTGTAGATATTTAGCGCTCGATGTGACTTGCAAACTCTGCAAATTGTTCGGCAATTTTTGATGCATCACCGATAATTGATCGTTGTTAAGGTTCATGGACTTCATCGGGCTGAGTAGCTGCTGGGCTGGCGATGAGGATGACGACTGGCTGGTGGCAAGACGCTTGTCGTTACGTGAGTGTTGGTGAATGGTGATGTCGTCGGTCAATTGCTTGGCGATGTTACATCCACGATTGACACTGTCGTTTCTTGTTGAGCCACCGGATTGCCAGCCACTCGTGCCACCGTCATCGGAGGGCTGCCATCGCCCTGGAACCACCAGCCAATTTCAGTCCACTTTGGTCACCTCTGAATCTCAATCCCTTAAACACTAGCCCTCACTTTTCATCACGCGCTTTTTTTTCGTTTTTTTTTATCTTAAAGAATTCTTTGTTTTTTTTTTTGGTTTTTGTTTTGCTTTTTTTTCTTTAATAGAATATCTTCAATGATGACTGAGCCAATTCCACAATCCCTTCTAGGGTCTTCCTTGTCACTCACTTATTGTATGCCTCTCTATCTGATATTGATTTTTCAAGGCAGAATTTTTTCGCTCGGGTGTGAATGGTTAAGTTAGTCAACAATCCAAACGCGATTTTTACTCACCCTTTGCGTTCTATTAATTTTGGTTTTACTCTTTCGTTTAGGTTTTTTTCTCTTTGTTTTTTTTTCTGTTGTTATTCGGGAGAGTTGTTATCGTGATAAATTGGCGTGAAGGCGAGGAGGGGAGGGGGAAGTTTTTGGTGATTTATGAGAGGTACGAGAGTTCCATGCATTCAGCGCAAACAACGAGAGAATCAGAGTCGTCGGAACGACAGGGAAAATTACTAGTTTTGGGACTACGATCGTTAAATGAAATTATCGTTTTTTAAAAATCTTATTATCTTTGAGGGGGTTTTGTTGATTTTGTTTGCTGTTTTTTTTAAATTGAGAATTAGGTTGAGATGTAAGGGGGGGACTTACCGTAATTTGGATCCTGATTTGCTGCGTGAATTCCTGAGGGGCCTGGCATCAATCCTGGAAAATTATGGGCTCGAGTGATGAGTTTGTCAGGTTTGAGAGGGAAATTTGCGATGGTAAGGGCTAACTACTCACCCTGAAGACTTAGAAGTGCCGCTGGAAAGGAGTTACGATGATGCTCCATTGAGTCATTGAGTATGTCGTTTGGTTCGGTCTTCACTGAATTTAAAATACTATCGTTGTTTGATATATCCTCATCGTTGTCGGACATGGAATTTGAGTCTTCGCCGGTTGATTGTGCCTGTGAGATATACAAGTAATGGTGGTCTTGAGTTTTTTTTTCTTTCATTGGAAACAGACTGTATCAATTTTTTGTTTTCATTTGAATAATTCGGTTCAAGGTTATATTGATTAGTCACCTGAACGTTATTTGTTGGTGTATGTATCGTAGGTCCCCCCTCGAGCGCCTGGCCCAGGAGTGACTCTTGAAGATCGCCTTTCGGCTCGTGATGATTACCAACTGGAGGTGAGTAACTTCTCGGTCTTTTCTCGGGTGGAGGACTCAAGCCACTGTCGTTTGGTTCTCTTGTACTGTCGTGCCATGGATTTCTTGACGTCACCTTATTCATAATCGAGGAAAGTATCCGTAAATATTATTGAAAGATGGAAATAATTTTAATAAGTAATAAAACAAAGAACGATTGAGTAACTTACTATTTTACGATTTTCATTTTGCAATTGGAAATTCAAAACTCAATCAAAGTAATTTAAGATTTTGGGGAATGCACACGGAGAGAAAAATTCAGAAGAAATTAATGCACCACTTCGCTAAAATTGATTGACTGCTTACTAAAAGTTAACAATGGTTACAATAAAAATTATTCAAACGGTACGATTATTTTTATTTGAAAAAAATTCTCTCCATGCAGCGAATTGAATGCTTGAAACTATTAAATTTCTTACCGGTGAACTATTGTCGCGACCCCCAGATCCAGTGGGTGGTGAAACTTTAGTGCCTGCAGTGCTGCTATTGACATCAGCGAGACCCCTGACCTGAAGCATCTGGGCGGTTTTGAGGAATGCCGCAAGCTGCTCCTGGCCAACATGCACTTCACCGTGATACATGAACCTCAATAGAGACTCCATATCCGACGATGCAACATCCCTCAGAATTACGATTGGATGCTGACATGGATTGGCCTGAAAGCAATTAACGTATAAATAGACACTGAAAATTGACTCGAGTTAAGGATGTTTACATAAAAAAACAAATAATCAATGAAATTGTTGTTCTCTCTTGAAAGTTCAAAGCAAGAAATACGGGATAAAAACTGTAAAATTGTTTCAGGTGATTTTCACTATATAGTCAGCTTTAGTCAGTTGTAAATTAATATTTCGAAAACGAATTAACATCTGCAAAAACAGTGATTACGAAAATTGTAATATTTCCTTAAAATTTGGGGGTTTTGCCCAAAGAGTTTTTCTACTATCGCTTCACTACTGGATTCGTAAAACAAATTTCGGCGCCAGAATGTAAGTGTTTCTGCCTAACATATTTAGTGATTTTTTAAATATGGACGTTCTGGCACAATGACGATTAAAATTTTAAAAGCAATTTCGCAAACTTCGACGAGCTTGAAAATCGTAATTTTTTCCTCAATTCACTGACCATCTTGGGTTTTTAAAGAAAGAACAATGATACAATGATTAATATTTACAAAAATTCCAAGAAATCCGAGAAAGTCTTAATCTGACATTTCCATAAGTCTCGACTTGTGACTTTCAAAACACATTTTCAGACTTCCACAAATTTCAAAATGGAATTTCCTTTACTTTCTTCTCCCGATGAGCATTCATTTGATTTCCTATTAATTATTCTCCAAAAAAATATTTTTGTTAGATATGAATAAATATTGTCACTGTCTGTTCTTTGAAATCGAGAAAAATATTTCACAATATAATTCAAAAGTCTCGAGGAGGCGCTCGATTACCGTTAGAAAGCTGGTACAACTGACATGAAGCATTAGAGGTAGCTGCGGTTAATAATATTAATCCAGAAGTGAAGTCAGTATATACCGCGGGTCCGTGGGTGTCCCACAACTCGATTCCACTGGTAATTACAGCTACATGTATAATCCATTGCGAAGGCGTCTGAGCAATGGACTCATATATTTATTCAATAGTTATCCCCCCTCCCCCGCCCCTCCCGCTAAACTCCTCAACATTCGTTTTTCAAACAACTTTTATTTCCATGTGAATGCGTTACTAGGTGTACACATAAACGTCTTGCCAAGAAGAACCCCAACTAGTACGTTAAGTAGAAAAGTAGATAGGAAATACGACTGCATGGTTTCTGATCCGGTTATGCGACTCCCTTCCCTCCCCCTCTTTTGCAGACTTGCCTCTCTGTTTCGTGCCAACGTACGACAATACAGCGCCCGTTGTACAAATGCATTGTGAAAAAAAAATTACAATATTGAGATTGAAGAGTAAAATTCAAGAACATCAACTCAGCTGATCTCGTTCCACGAATTATTTACGTAAAAAATTATAAATCATTCATACACGGAGGGAAAAAAAATATCTCAGCAGTTACTACAAAGACACAGAGAGAAAAATTCAATAGAAATCGCTCAGAAAAAATTACCGTACACTTCAGTAAAATTTCTTGGCTGCTTAATTAACGTTATCTAGTTTTCCGTGAAAAATTCTCCAACTCTGTTAGTTAAATTTGTTTACCCACCCCTAAAAATTGTATACACGTAACGGTAATTTTTAATAAAAAACATTCTCTCCGTGGGGAAATACTGGGTTGAACGCTTGAGGAATTGACTGACTCAATTATTTACAGTTGGTGACAAAAATATAATTTTTCCGCTTGTAGGGGTTTTTCTGCCAATCGTAAAATACAAAAAAAAATTGTGAACGTCATTTACGAATACAAAATTCGGGATGACCCCGGTCAAAAGAAATGGTGAATCACCCGTACCTACGAGTTATTTTATTCCCTAGGCAAAAATTAATTTCCTTATCATTTTCCGTATGCCAACTGATATATCGTCTCTAATTCTCTATTTAAATCTATGACTTGGATATTTATAGGCTCATTTGTAAGTATTTTAATGACACCCCCAAAGTCTCCCAGACGACTGTTATTTTCTCTTAAATTGAAAAGAAGGGGCGGGGGTGTCGGCGAGAGCGAGAGGACCCTTGCAACTGAATCCTCTCCAGTCTCGTTGTCGAGTGGAATGCGCGACGAGCAACTACGCACTTCCGTTGATAAAAATACGCACAAGTATAATGTAACTTGGGTAAAAGTCGCGTACAACACAAGGCCTCCACAAGACGATCATTTTCACTGTAACCTTCTGTCACACTCCCGCACATGATACCAAATAAAATTCCCGTATTCCCCTCATCGCAACCTGAAATCCCAGGATTTAAGCATTGACATTAATTTTGGAGAATGTTAATTTTCCTGTCATACATGCCTTTCACATTTTTTTTGTACGGAAATCATTGGAATATGTCATTAAAAATTCATTTATCGACGTAGCAACATCGGAAAAATTTTCCATCACTCCAATTGGTGATCGACCTATTAATAAATATACATTATCGAATGAATAATACTCTCCCTCCGCCTTCAGTCCATGCGTCGATATTTTTTCAACACAGAGAGAATTTGTTTGCCCTCCTTAAAAATTATCTAGGCGTGTGAATAATTTTTGTTGAAGACCAAACGAAACGGCAAATTTTTACTAAAAAATTCCTCTCCGCGTAAATTTTCCATTTTTTACCGATCAACTTTCGGTTAAATTCAATTCCCCTCAGCCGTCCATCTCAATCTCGTCGGAGTCATCGGACAAGTTCTTCGTTTGAAACTTGCAAAGTGTCCTCCCACTCCTGAAAACATTTCACTAAAACTCAGAAGCCCAGAGTATTTGAGAGGCAACACTGTCGTGCTGATTGGATAGTTGAATTCTTGAATTACATCCTAACATATATAGTAACACTGAGAGCGTAGTCAGCCACACACACACACAACATAATTCTCCTGTCGTCTCCTCAACGAACCTCATGAGCCCTCCTCCCTCTTTCTCTCGCTACCGTCATCATTCTCGTATTTTTTTCTCTCTCTTCACCTTCCCATCTTTATTTCTCTTCCTCTTTTTTTTTAGTTTTATTTCCCACGTCGCCTTTTTTTATTTTGTCATCTCTCTTGGCTTCGCACATTAATACCGCGACAAGCACAACTGCGACGGGTATACAATTTATTATTCATCCATGGGGGGAGAATAGTTTGTTAAAGTGTGGGCCTTCGAGGTGGCCGATTTTATTTTTAGGTGAATATTTCATGATGTCGGATGTACAGAGAGGAAAAACTGTGGTTTAAAGACGAAAGAGATGAGAATTAATTGTACGTGATCTCATGACAATGAAAATTTTGACGAGACAAGTGCGTCAGGGGTGGGAGTATTGTGGAGATATGAAGGAAAATTTTTATTAATAATTAGCGATGAAAATTTGTTTGTTTTCATCAATTTTTCTTCTGGAATTTTTACTTGAAGTACTGGCTTTTTATTCGGATGTGGGTTATTTGAATTAAATAAACTTTATTTGAGGGGGGCGAATGTCTCCTCGGTTGTCAATAAATCTATTATTATCTATTATTAGTTAAGCAAGAAAATAATTGTTCAGAAGACAAGAAGAATGAATTGATGATGCCCATTTTTATGAATATTCATTTTGGATATTAAAAAAAATAAAATTGTTAAATAGAATTTTTTAAAAGTCCAACAGAGAGTTTAATTTTTGGTCTACTTCTGTTTTTAATAGAATTCCCTCGGGCTATGAATTTCAATCGAATATTTTTTCCATATATTTCGTCAAAATTAATACACGAGTATACCCGAAAAAAAATCGTATCGAATGTAACAAAATATAGCGTATAGTGATTTGTATCACTGACTGGATATCTCTTAAAATGCACCATTCACTCTGACAAAAGGACTATTTCCCTCCCTGGACAGTATTTCACGTGTCGAAAAACAATCGGAAATCTCAATATACGAAGAGAAATGGTTTATTAAAAATTACCAATTTTAAATGAGGAGTACACAAATTGAATTGAGTAGTTGGAGATTTTTTGTACAGAAAACTAGATCACTTTAATTAAGCAGTCAACAAAATTTGACTGAAACGGTACGGCAATTTCTCCAGAATTTTTCATTTCGTGCCATTCACGAAAACGCAACATCATGTGAGCACGTTCATTTGCGTTACAATTAACACAATAATTTTGATGATTGCAACGACTCGTCAAACTAATGCAATGATAGTCCGAGTGGGATCCACGTGCCAACAACCCCGCACTTAAATATAGAATATGGAGCAGTGGTGCGTTAACCATCCAACATTGCCAGGCAAACACGGGGAATGGTAGTTTTTATTGCGCAAGCGTTAAGTTCCTCACAAATTGAGAAAAACAATATTTTTTTTCTTTCCCCCGCACATCTATTCGATGATTTGTGTTAAGCTCTCTCCCCTCCTCTCCCTCCCTCCCTTACTCTAGTCGTGTGATGAAAATAATTCTTTGAAATACCTTGAGTAATCTCCGGAAATACGGACTGCAGGCTGAGAGTACAACTTTGTGAGCGGTGAAACTACTGCTGTCGCATGCCAGTGTAACATCCACAAAATCCTCCTCGTCCCTCAAATGACGGAATGAACTCAGTATACTCGAGTGAAAATCGTTCCATCTTAATGAGTACTGCTGCTCACTAGCCGACGAGGACGACGAGGCCGCCATGGCGTCCACCCCCTCGGGACCCACGGCCGAGGGCACCAGTGGTGCTATTGTGCCCGCAATGGCACCTTCGACTTGAACTTTAATCTCACTTTTTATTGCTATTTTTTGTATTTAATTTTTTTTTTTTTACTTTTGAAAAGTGTTGATCGGTTTTCCTGTCTTGTCTCCTTTATCTTTTCTTTTTCACTGACGGAATTGAACTTTTATGGCCTCCTTGGGATATTCGAAATAATTTTATAACACTGGAGGACAACTTTCATCGGACGTGAAGAGAATTTGGAACTGAAAACAGGCAAAGTATAATTGTTTATTGTTCTTTGGGGTAATCTGGTTGAGAGGGAATAATTATGGAGGAATTCTTGGAGTATTTTAGTTTAGTAGTTTTTCAAATGGTTATGATTTTCGAGGATAAGCGATAGGCGAAATCGTCGACATTTTTCCATGATAACAACTATCTTTTCTCGTATTTAGTTGGAAAGAGAGGAAAATTGGGGACTCAATTGGAGAAATCAGGAGAAGTTCTCAAGTTTCTCATCTGCATCTCGAAAATTACTGATGAGGCATACGTTGCCTTTCTTCACATTTTCGATGACATATATTTCCTCTACCGATGGCATTGCTCGCAGCCTCCATCCTCGTCAAATAGTCAACTGTGAGAAAATTAATGACGAATTTCTCGCCTCAAGAATTTTCGTTTTCCGTTGATTTTGACTTCTTCGTCTCATCTCGAATCTAATTTAAATTATTACGTTAAAAATCCTCCTAAATTTACGAAAATAACTTGTTTGCGTCCGTATTTCTCGAATCATTCCAAAAATGCTTCTCATCAGAAACAAAATTGTATAGTTCTTTATTGGTTACAAGAAATCGGGTGCTCACAATTTTCTATTTAATAAAATTTCAATCAAAAATATTGATATTCCCTACAGATTTTCTCGCTCGAGCACTCGACGAAGTTAAAAATGAGGTAGAAACCGCCTCTTTTTCCCCAATAATTTTCCATCGATTTTAAATATCTTTTTTAATCCCAAAACTTTCCATTGGTATTTTGAACGCAATTGACCTACAATAAGTCGTCTTTTCACTCCACTTGAAACCCAATTTCTTCCAATGTCAATCACAATTTTTCCTCTCGCTAATTTCGCGGTCAAAAATCGAAAATAATGGAAAAATCTTCTCTTTCGTTTCACAGAATTTCCATTCTTACCCAGAAGATGAATGGCTTGTGGCCATGAAGTACCGAACACTCTAGCCGTCATGCCTACCACACGGACCGAAGGACACCTAAGCCTCGCTCGTAATTTTCAATTTTCCCACGTGTTTTCCGTTCCGTCTCTCATCTGCTCTTCCTAAAATCTACCGTCAGCCGCCGCCAGTCTCCTTCCTCTGAAACAATCAAAAATAAAAATAAAACCCATTGATTAACAATGAATTACCAATATTCTCCGCTTAAATAAATACCTATCCACATGAAACTAATAAATGTAAAGTATCGAATTTTCGAAAATAGAGAGAAAGTAAATTGTAGACCCATCGGGCGTCGAGTTTCGTTGGGTCCACTCTCGTTCGAGTAGCCCCAGAATCCTCGGAATTTACACCATTACCGTATATAAAACTTTTTTTTTTCTCTCGAGGCAAAAGAGGACCGATGGTGTGTGGCACATATTGCGTTTTACTCCAGACGAATGGTCTTTCTTACCTCCCCCCTTCATTCCCTCTCTCGCTCTCGCTCTCTCTCTCTCTCGTTTTCTCTCTGTCCCTCGCATTACCGGAGTAGTTTTACCCAACGTCCCTTATTTCCTGCCCGCCCCGGTCGGCCTCCTCCCTTTGCGAAAGGGAACAACCGCCGACGCCCCGACGCGCACTTTGCTCCCATCCTATCTCCTACGTATACCCGAAAAAAAATTCTACGCCTTGGGCATCATACAATTCCTCACAATTTCCTCTGTACTCATTTGGACCTTATCTTCCTATACCGAGAGAAAAATGAACAAGTGCTCAAACAACTCTCGCTTGAGTAAATAAATTATGAATATTCGCCATTCAACAATTTTCGTTTTCCATTCGATTTCTTTTTTCGTCTTATTCCCGGAATAATGAAAATTTTTAGGCTGAAAACCATCCTAAATTTATGAAAATTGCTTTCTTTGCGTTAGTAGTTCTCAAATTATTCCACAAAATTGTCTCGTCGGATAGAAAGTGAATAGATCGATCCGTAAAATATCTTGAATATAAATTAAAGTATTCATCTGTACATAAAAAATTACTGTGGAATGCCCAAATGATAATGTAAAAATGAAAAATAAAATCCATTAATTCGCCCGAAATCAAATTCCTCGAATTTTCAATATTTGTCGAAATTACAATATTTCTGTCACATGACATCATTATTATTTAATCGAAATTCCAGAGGTGCTCGTGGATATTGCTAATTGTACAATTAACAAAAATTTTAAATTTAAACTTTTTTTTTTTTTTTTTTTTTTTTTTTAAGAGAAAATTATATAAATTAGGAGAATTCGGGAATTTTAAATTAATTAAAAGTGGAAAATTGTTTGATTCTGAAGATTCGTATTTATCTGAAAATAAAAACAAATCAAAATTCTTTTTCCCCCTAACCGCCTCAATGTGTCACTTTAATTCTAATCCTCCCGTAATGAGATTTTATGATGGGCATACTTTCCCGCACGGAAAGAATGCCTATCTCGAGAATTATATATTTTCTATGCATAATTTTTTTAGACAATCCCACATTCCACATTCTATGTTTTGCATTAAATCCTGTCAATCGACATTGTAATCTTGACTTGTAATTACACAATATACGTATTGAATTTTTCTTGAAATGTATTAATCCAATTACAGACAGTACGATCCTGATTCCACATTTCATAATTCGAACATGTAAATTAAATTGATTGCGGGCAATTGGTGGATACCCATCGAGCGGGTGAAATTCAATAAAAGTAAAATCCAAAATCATGGCCCGGATTTTGTGCATCTCACGTTAAAAATGTGTAACTGATTACGATTAAATAAACTGGCACAACTGGAGTTGATTACAAAAATCATTTGATTATAAACAAATTTTTATATCCTCGTCTTCAAGACACGTACAAAATCTCTTGAATATTTTATTTCTCAGGCTAAAATATTTTTCCTTATCAATATGTGTAATCATAGAGAGACGGTTGACGTAAACAAAACATGACATGCCTTATTAAAGCGTATTTATCGCGTTGAAAATTGAAAATTGACAACAAATCATTATCTCATACACAGATAAAAAATAATACCCTCAAGCCATTTTCTTCTCGTTTCAAAGACAAACATAATGTTTTTTGACAGTCGGAATCTAATTTCTGGTGTACGTCACTTCGAAAAAACCATTGGCATTGTCACGGAGAGAAAAATTCAGGAGAAATTACCGTTGCGATATATAATCGAGTAGTATTTTGGCTACTTAGAAAAAATTATCCAATTGGTCAGTAAAATTTGTTGACTCCTTAATAAAAATTTTATAGCTTCCCGTGAAAAATTACCCAACTTCTCAGTTAAATTTGTTTACTCCTCACTAAAAATTGTTTGGACGTGTACATAGTTTTTGTTTAAGCTAGTGAATTTTACTGTGCGGTTGGGTAATTGTTTCCGTTCGTCGTAAATGATACACGGTGATTTTGGCTAAAAACAATTCTCTAAAACAATTTTATTGGCTTTACAATTCAAAATTTAGTAAATGCGCCTAGTGAAGTGATTATGAAATGACGGGAGAATTCTTCAATTTAGTTCACAGACTTCGGTACGACAATTATAAAATCCAGAGATTTCTCTGACAAACGTCTGATCCTTGAGAACATCATTATCCTTAATATGAGAGGACCGATATAGATGACCTATGACTTTCAATGCTCTAGGTACACACAAAAAATTATTCTCATAATTTATCCTCTTGAAATTGGAATTTACATTTTTTAAAATCGTAAATTATCCGATTGATCTGCTAAATTACGGAAAACAATCACGTAAATTACGCTTTCCCCGTACTCGTAATTTGCGATCTCAATCTCTTATTTTTCTTATAAATTCCCTAAACAGTTACGATTTTGAAAAAACCCAAATTACAATTTCAAAAGGGTAAATGACATTTTCAAATTTCGCATTTCACAAGAATATTTTTGTCTGTGTGAAATTAGAATGCAAACGCCCAGGAAAACGTGAATACCAATTGGAGCTCGTAATTCACGTTTTTAAAATCACAATTTACGAGTGTAAAATCGTAATTAACGGCTTGAAAGCCCCAATTTACGAGTACCAAATCGTAATTCACTTGTTGTTTTTTTTGTAAAAACTTATAAATTACGACTTAAAAATCATAATTCACCGATAAATATTTCTGCGTGCAATAAATTTTTCCTTAAATCATTGCACGCGTGAAAAATAGGACTCCCTTTACGTAAGAAGTCATAAAAAAAAAATCATAAGGAAACCCAACAAATCACCATTATCGATCAGCACTCTCCCACAATTCACGGGTTTGCACACTGATAAGAGGATTATCCCCAACTCGTTGCGCTCAAAGGTACTTTCTCCTATCGTTAATAAATTTCAACGATAATAATCATTAATTATTTTTTTTTAAATCAACAGTACCAGGCAGTTGGTGCGTAACCCAGACAGTGACACTGATGTTTTTTTATTATCATTGTTTACGGATGCGTCGAGATCGCGTCGACTTTCCCCACCCCTCCTTGAATATTCCCAAGTAATAATCAAGTACGCAATTACCCATAGATACCTCACATTCAAACGTCAACTCAGCTCATATTTTTATCATTTCTCTATTTCATTATGTCGAATGATTTTCGTTGAGTTGCACGCACACCGCCAGGGGCTCGATAGCGGTTTAATGCCGTATATACGAGGTTTTATATACGAGGTAAAGTGAGGTCTCCCCCGAGGCCTTTTTATCGATCAAATAACGAGGCTCACGACGTTCTGGTAAGACGCACATGCTATGCGTCATTTCCGTACACCAACACTCCTACAATGTACCTCGATTAAGGTACACGCCCGAAAAATATCGTATGTACAAATGTACATACACTGAGGGAAAAACGTACTTTTGGCTGAAAAATTAATTCTCAGTTCAAGAATATTATTTACTATCACATAATTCTTGAGCCTTCTCTCTTTTTCTTTTGTTCCATAAGTATTTTTCAGTGTCCAGAGAGGGAAAATTATAAGGTTTTTCATTCCCTGGACAACGTGCATACTTAAGGGACAAGAGAAAAAGATTGGCTCACGAATTATGTGCTAGTCAAAAATTTTCTTAAACCAAGAAATAATTTTCCAGCCAAAAGTACGTTTTTCTCTCAGTGTACAGAAAAAAATCCAACCTAGAATTACTCCCTAAAATTTTATGAAAAATAAAAATATATAATCGAGTAAATTTTAATAAGCACTCATTTACATGGAAATTGTCAGGGGCTTCAGAGAGAAAATATTTTCGTGAAACACAAGATTTGGAAATATTATTTTACGCGCCTAAAATTGTGATTTATTATGATTTTTTTTGGGTAAGTGTAAATCAGGAGATTGATCGCGTTATTAACGAGAAAAATAACGATTCAAAAAAACGGTAATAATGGTTTCAAATATTTTTCTGTATGTTTCTTGTTTAAAGGTTACATGACTTATAGAGTATCCAAGGTCCGCACGCAACAGCGATTTTTTTTAGTAAAAATTACGGGTCCGTTTAGAAGTTGTGTGGGCATTTTCGCCGTTCGGGAGAAATTACCCAACCGCATGATAAAATTCACCATCAACAAAAATTATGCACGCGTCTAGACAATTTTTAGTGAGGGGTACACAAATTAAACGGACCGGTTGGATAATTGAAAAAAAAATTGGTAGGGAATTTTTCTCCCCGCGTGACAATGAAAAAAAATAAATAAAAATAGAATTATGAAAATGGAGCTATTTGTGATGTTCTCTAAGCGCCAATATTTTTATCTGTAATTAAAAATATTGGAATTTGGAGAAGATGGCGATTGGCTTTCGTTTGCCCTCCCGCCCCTAGGAAATTATTAATTTATTTCAATAAAATTAATTTCAATAATTTGAAGCAATTCAATTCAAATAATGCGTCATTAAAATCTTGTTTAAACATTATTTTACCCATATGACTCATGACAAATCACTTCCAAATTTCAAAAAGAATGGAAGTAATCGTTTAAACAACCGAAGACACCAAATTGAAGAACATGTATTAATTCTTGACCTGTTTCCAACAAATTGTTCATTTGACTTTAATAGACGCTAGATTTAGAATTAATGAATTATTAACTGCACGTTATCAGAAATATTTTCATTGAAATAGATAAAAATAATGGAGAGAAATGAATATTAGGTGAATCGAATGCATAATTTCTCCAAGAGAAATTCGATAAATTAAATCAATTTTAAACCGCTGTAATGAAATCTACAAATACTCTAGTGTTAGGGAAAACTGTTATCTATAACGGAATTTTGTTCGTTGATAAATTGAAAAAAAATTAATTACTTAACTACAGCACGTACGTCATGACGAATTAGCGCCTTCATAGTGGAAAAAATGACATGTCACAAAACGCGTTCCTCCCTCCCCCACTCCCCAGGAAGCCGATATCGAATTTATCAAAATACAGACGGGAAGCCTAGAATTTGATATCTCAGATACAACAAAACGCCTAGTACATACGAGTTAAATTCAATGAACTGAAAATAAAATATTTCCATGTCATTCCGACAGTCCATGTGCATCATCCCGTGTTTGTTGATGTCGATGTTGTTCGAAAAATATTGTAGATAGCCAAAAATAGTTGGAACAAAAGATGTTCCTGTGATAAAACCGAATAAAATTTAATTAATCAACTTTTTCCGTGTCTGCATTATTTATCGAGATATCCGCCATTTAAATTTTCCCATTAAAAAACTTCTCCTCGCATCGCGACAAGTAATCATTCGTCATCCCCCAATACCGGACTAAATAATTGGAACGGGAAAAAAACCCATAAGAGCACCTATGTTCACCTTTAAAAAAATCAATATTTTTCATCCCAACTATTTTTCTCCATCTCCAACAGTTGTCTGGCAAATCCGGCTCAAACAATCGCCACCACAAGGGGCTCACGGACTCTGAGCAGTGATTATCCGTCGAAGTAACTGAGGACGCGGGGAGAGGAGGGCGGGGCGCGATAGCAGCTCGTGTTATCCTTATCGAAGAGTCAATCGATCCAACTACCCAACTATTCCCCCCTCACCGGCTCCCCCCCAATCGTATCGACTAAAAAAATCCAATTAACCACCTCATTACAAATGCTCGCCTCGCGCTTGAATTTCTTTCGTAATCGGCAATTTAACCATTGAGATGAGAAATTTCTCACGAGTGCAACGATCCTCATGCCTCGAGTCGTCCTCACCAGTACTAGATAAAGATAGAACCGAGTGAAAAACGTTGAAGCATTGGCGGAGAGTGCGTCTAGCACGTGCGCACGTGAGTTGGTAGGAGCATCAGCGCGTTGTTTGCCTTCCTCGCGTCGGATTTATTGATCACACACGTCGCACACGCGATATGACGAATAGGCGTAGTGAGCCACACTGGGCTAAATCTAATTATCATTTCTATTTCCATTGACCGACGAATTGTCTGTGCGCATAAGGAGTTTATCATGTCCTAAATATTACTATTTTTTTTTCTTTTGATACTGAAGTAATCAATGTTTCGGGCTAATCAATTCCACGTGATCGAAACTTTCATGGCTATTTGTATGTGTGTACGTGTGTGGGCACGTAATTATTACGCCGGGATCACGTCACTCGAGCGGACAAAAAAATCCAAGACTGGCAATGAGCAACTGAAATATGACTAGCAGATTAATTTAGCTCTTCATTGGCTACAGCACCCAAATTAATACAAGGAGAGAATTTTTTTTCGTAAAAATTATCCCACCGTTTGCCAATCGTGCAGCATTTTCCACATTCGGTAAAAATCAACCAACCGTCCAGTAAAATTCACAGTGTTTAACAAAAATTATGCACACGTCTAGACAATTTTTAGTGAGGGGTAAGCAAATTTTCCGGAGAAGTTGGAGAAATTTTTCCCCGAGCCGTAATTAATTTCTCCCTAATTTTCCTCACCGTGCAGCGATACGTCGTGAAACTAAAAACAAAAATACAATTTATCTCCAACGCTGGCGGACTTACTGGGCGACTAGGTCGAATCTTGAATGAACAAGTTCGCGTTCAAGGCCGAGACTCGTCGGGATCGAAAAAAAAAAACGCGAGGAGAAAAAAGGAGAATGCAGAGAGGAGTAGCGCGGGG
>JAPYZN010003126.1:0-10170 GCA_030522865.1 Psyttalia lounsburyi | reverse complement strand
GGTCTGGCGCGGTCTTGGCGTAGCAACGGGCCCCGAACCACGGCAGCCCGGCCGCCCAGCTTGGACCAAGCTCGGCCCAATTGGTTTTTCCTACCTGGGGTACCCCTACCACGTCCTATTCGTGGCTGCCGGGTCATGATAACAGTAGCGCCCAACTGATAATTTTGGTGAAATTTTTAGAAAATTGTGTCCTGATTTGTTATTTCTCTTGCGCTTTCTCTATGTACTTTATATCAGTCGGGCTATTCTGTTCCTTTCATATTGAGTGATATTGATCCAACAAGCCTAAAATTTCCCATACAATAGGGGGAATATATGCGTATTTCATTCATTTATATTTAAGATGATCCTATTCCAGCCGATTTCGAAGTTTCCTAAGTTTTTTTAGAAGAAAAAACTGGGACTTTCTCATCAACAACATCTTTGTTCTGATATATATACTAATTCTTATTTAAAAATTATTTCAAGACTATCATCAACCTCAATTAATTTTCGATCAAATTCTAGAATTACATTTTATGGCATAGCTCCTACGTGTCAATAAAAAAGTCCCGTGTTTGTCGAATCAGGAATATACTGCTGATTAACTTAGCGATTTTTCTCACTAATTGAATGAATTTTATAACCATATATGAACAACGATATATAGCGACAAAATTCTATTGACTGTTTAAAACATTTTAAGCTAATTATTCTTTGTACGGATTTTGATCCATCGGGCGGCATTTGTTGGTATTCCGTAGCAAGCAGGACCATGTTTCCTATCGGAATGAAATATTTACCTACATTCTTGAATATCATATGGGAGCTCCCATTTTGTTCCAGTATGATAATATTTACATCACTGTTTATATATGATTTCCACACGAAAGAAATATTGTTGCATATCTCTTTATTCCTTCCTCTCAACCAATTTACGATTGTGTCTTTATATGCAATGAGACCTATATCTTTGTTTATAATTTCTCGACGCGCCCTATTCTTTATTAATATCCATTTCACCTTAAACTCTTCATACAAAATTATTATTTATTAAAAGCAATATGTTACTATACGTCAGTGCGCCAAATATCGAAGGAAATTGTGGCCTCAAAATTTATTATTTATTAGTAAGTTCCTAGTTACTTGGAGTATGGACGAAATTTCGGTTCGAAATCTGGACGATAACGCCGGCCCGACAATAGCAACCAATAATAAACAAAGCATTGGCATCATGTCGGGGTCAATTGAGGTGTAGTCTTTACCCACAATTGGGCTGGTATGTCAAGTACCAATATTGACCAATTACACTGCTAATTATGTTTCTCTGTCTTCTCCTCGAAATCAAATACGGTAGTAACGCTTTACTAGACGGACCCACAGGTTTCCCACGCTTAAATTTCAATTTTCCTTATTGTGCCCCCCTGGGACATCCCCTGGTATCGTGACGGTCTAGCTGCATTACCTTTTCCTGTGCGGTCTCCAGCAGTACAGAACCACTTTGCTAAAAGAAATTTGCAATTAAAAAGTGAAATATTGTCTAATCCAACCCGTCATGTCTTGATCAGATAGGAGTCGTCGACACTACAGACAACGTCATCGCGAGAACAAGGCGGATTACAATGCTCATCTTCAAACGGATTGGTCTTTTAGAAAGTGAGGTTCAGTCTAGCCGATGCAAACCATATCAACGTACGAGAAGAACTCGACCACCCTTACCTGTGTATTTGTGCTCGGACAGCTCTGCATCATTGCCGTTCTGTCATGTCGGAAAGGATGTCATGCGTTTGAATACTAATACGGTGTTGAATGTATTCCGAGAAGGACGACGCGTCTCAGGTATTACATCTCACCCAGGTTGAGTTTAAGTCCACACAGTAGAGAGCAGAGGCGTTCTGCTTCAGACTTGGGAACAAGAATGTTGATAGGAGGACGCAGCACTGGAAGGTGGATAGTAACTCAAGTAACTTAAGTGAAGTACGCAACCAAAATCCACCATCCCATTCAATCAAAGCTGAAGTACAAATGGGCAATACATAAATCTAGCAAGTAGATGCTGGTATCGCTGAGATCAGTAAGGCCACTGATCCTCGTCGTTAAAACGTCGCCAGTCACAAGACTTGCAGTCTAACTCTCTCATCCAACTGTAGTGCTGCAGATCAATCCCCTCACTGTGTAAATGTCGGCAGTCGCAAGACTCAAAGTAAAGATCCGCCGTCGATCTGCGCTGCGACTGCTCGACACCCTCGCAGTTCAAACGTCGTCAGTCGCAAGACTCAGAGTCTAATTCTGTCATCCAACTGCAGTACTGCTGTTCAACACCCTCGCTGTTCAAAAGTCATCAACCGCTAGACTCAGTCAAACTTCGGCCTATAACTACCGTCAACCAAATCAGAAGACTCTGAAGTTGTCCACAGGGGTATAAAACAACGATAATTAGTCCAAATTGCTTAGGAAACCTCATTGCGTTATGACCAGGTCGCTTCGAGAAGGCTCAAAAGGGTCTCCTTCACCTACTTACGATTTTTTAAAACATCGTGGGTTATGATTTAAGTTCATTCAAGTGTCAATTGAGTAACCAGACTATTGGCCACCTACGATATTCTTTTGTGCGGCCTAGGTATCCGGCAGCTGAGTCGACATGTTTTCACCGGAGACGTGAAAACTGTAATCATCGGTTCGATCAGCTCCGAGTCTCACCTGCCAGAGTCACTAACCTCGCTTGTTCTTCGGGCCCAATTCATCAACGAGAGAATGCATCAACACTGTTTGCGGAGATCCATCTACCGAAAGGGGTTCTACTGGGTCCAGCGTCATCAAGACTGACCCCTTCCAAATTCAGTAAGTGAACAACTGTAAGTTCTAACACAATTAATTAACATTTTATTTTTCCTTTCGTTCTCATTTTCATCCATCCACGAATTTCCTCGCGCTTTCACCTTGGGACTATTGTAATTAAGTCTAGTACTACTAATAAATTAATTTCGTTAATGAGAAATAAAAAGTATTTCTTTCGCTTTACGTGATCATCTCATATTTCCTGTGTAACTACCATAGTGCATCTTAGTGGTTTACCCCACGCAATTCGATCCCACATTTTTATTTTTCCGATCTCTTCTAGCCGTAACTGGTCGCGGTCAGGACAGTTTTAGGTGTCACCTTTTATTACTGAATTCCCTTCCATCGGCAACCCAGAGGTCGCAACATATCTATCGAACCTACTTGTAAGTGAAGATTGATCCAAATTATATGATCTGTTTCATCCAAAATCAATGACATTGCTCATTAATCCATAATTATGATTTAGAAGCTTTGAATAGTAATGAAGGTGGAAGACCACGATACCAAGCGAGTGTCCCAGGGGGCAGGATAGGCGAATTTTAAGCTTGGAAAAATTGTGAGAGCGCGTCGTAAAGCGTTACTACCATATTGGATCTCTTCGGACGAGATAGATCCTATAAATTCGATCAATTTGCACTTACAGGTAAGTTCGATAGATCTGCCAATTATAGATCAATCAATTCTTAAAGTAGACAAAAACGAATGAGACGAGGTCGGGTCAACCTCGGCGCTCGAGCTGTTAAACGATAACCGTTACGAATAATAATTGTGGTTATCATGATTAATTTGTAGTTTCATATGTAATTTGTAATGAATTGTAATTAAATAGTTACAACGCCCTCTTGACATTTTGATTATTACTGTTACATCCTTATAAATTACTAGTAAGATTCCACCCCCTATACTTTAACTCGCACGAAATTACAACCACAATTTCTCCCTCGTTTTTCACTATTATTATTCAACTCTTATGAATTTACCCATTAAATTATATCATTATAATGTCACGCCCTATAAATTTATTCTTAGAATCTTATCTCTACGCCTTCACCTTCACAATTTTATTAATGAATAGACCTGAATGACGACGTTCTGGTCGACTACTGACGAGGGTTTGGTTACTGAGCTCGGACATCCCAATAGTCGCCCAAGACCGGGTCGGATCGGTGTACCGAAGGTCGATTGTTCTTCCCTCCACCGAAATTAAGGCTCCAGTCTGCAATGTTGCCCCAGTTTTACTTGAGGAAGTTCACGAGCTTGACGGACTCAGGTTTGTATAATGCCCACCCAGTTTATCCAGATCGGAGATGCTCCAGCGGAACCTCGCCTTTAAGTGACGAAAAATAATGGACGAGTATCGGTCCACAACTTTTTTTTTTAATATTAGCACACTAAATTGTAATATTGTCCATTTAGCTACAGCATCCTCGGTGCAGTGTTCAAACAATACATTGCTATTAGTGGTAAATTAGAGTAAGCCAATTAATAGTGCTATACGCCAGACCAATTAACAGGCACGACATTTATTGCTCTGACAGTGATGTACCTATGATTGGTGTGTTCATCATTGGCCACTTATTGGCCCACTATTGAAGGACCCATGCTTGGTGATTCTTTCCTTCATCAGTTGTTGGCTGAGTTTGGTGAATATATAATTCGTCAGGTATTGGCCAACAATAGGAGTAACAATCGTTGGCTCTCTTGCTCTTAGCTAATTCCTGTCTTATCAGTGCGGCCCGAACCTTTGTCAGTTTTTTAGTCGGCCAAATATTGGCCTACACATGCGTACTGGTGATGGGATTGTCACTATTGGCCCATACTTGGGATAGAGATTGACGTTCAATGTATGGATCTCCATGACTCGGGCCATTCTCTGGCCATCGTTGGGGTCACAATGGTGTGTGCACCAAATCTCCATCCGGCAATAATTCAATAGTTGACAATTGGCAAATCCTACTGGGGTCATCGTGAAAATGGAACTTTAGAGCATAAAATGTGAGTTCCCGGATAAGTAGACATGGTATTCTCTGTGCAATTATCTAAAAATTCAACTCCTTTCCTCGATTGCCCGTTAGGAAAACTAAACAAGAAGTACTCACCGGTTAATGCAGGGTTTAATGGGTTAAAGGGGTGGAGTGACAGATTGTCGACTTGGCAAGTCCCCCATTGGTTCAGGAGGATTGCCGTGCACCAGGGTCTATTGGCAATTCGTGGCTAATTAATATCTCCCAGTGGACTACTTGTGCACTCCAGTATCCCCAAATACGTAGCCATACATAATTTCTACATTCCTTCCATTTGGTTTTGGCGATTAATTCGACATCGAATGTTTCGATTTTCAGACAATTAGTTGAATTCTGCCAATTGATTGGAAATGGTCTATCATCGATATTAATTTTATCTGGACTCATTCGCATATAATATTGTTGTTTATCCTCCCTTTTCTCCAGTACGATTCAGAAAAATCATTGGTTTAATTGATTTACCGGTCATTTGAGTGTCTTAAACGTTATACGTCAACGGTCCCATTTTGAGGTTCAAGTCAGACATGCACTAAAGAAACTAATTTTCAGATATTGGTCATTTTGGATATTCAGCATTCCAATAATCATATATCATATGAGAAGGGCCAGAGGCGGTTGTTAGTGAGGAGTGCGAAGCGAAGCCTTCCCGCCACTAAAAAACTAAGAACAAGCAATAGAAGAAAAAAAAACCAATCACCATCCATTAATACAACAATAGAAACTATCCAATTCTGCCGAAATACCCACAAATAGTGAGTTCCTAATGAAAATCTTGTACTTGCGAAAAAACAAGAGCATTAAAATTACAAAATGAAAAGAGATATCAAGAATAAGCGATAATACCCAGCTGTTTAATATTTTTTTTTATTCATTTAGGACAGCAATTAAGAGTGATAAAAAACAGTGATATTCAACACTGGGGAAAGTTAACACTGCTATTTTGAAAATTCTTCGGATGTTGGAACAATAATATCAACTCACAGCGGATCAAAAATATTCAATTTATCTTTTTCTTGTTCAGCGTGAATATTACGTTCATCTTATATCTATTTTCAACAAATATCTTTATACTCGCATATAATAATAATATAGCTCATGTCTTTCACGCACAATTTGCCGGCGAACGCTGAAGAGTCAATTTTGTTTGTGAAATCGAGGGAATTAAATGAATTATAATTTTGACTATTCTGGGGAACTAAATAGCTTGACCGTTTATTTTATTCATGAATTGACTCCAAGTTGTCATTGAAGAAGGGGGTTTTTGGCATTTAAATCCTTATTCTGAACAGCATTGACTATTTATTAAGTTTATATTTTATATATTAAGAATAGTCGCGCATACAGATTTGAAATTTTTACAGGTGCCTCCTTTACTGATTGGGGAGCCTTTTGTAATGGAGAACGAGCCAATGGCCATTGAGATAAAGATGATAACCTTTTGCATATAAATCAAAAAAGGTTTTTACAATTGATATATTTATAATTAGGTGGGGTAAATATTATTTTACGCATTTCCACCTTTCTAGGTAATTCCCAAGGTATTGTAAAAGACAGAGGGAGTGCTCATCTTCCCTTATTGGCCTACGGAGTGTCGGTATCCTCGATTTTTTTTTATTTGTTTAAATCACTGAGCTTATAAAGCTATACGCACTAACATTATGCGTACAAGTTTTTTATACAGGTTAAATTTTTACATTGCATGACTTAAACATTTTACAATAATTTTGACTGCCCGGTTGCCGTAGTAAATTGGAAGGCGCTTGGTAACCAAGATTTCGAAGATGTCTCGTCAAAATTTCCCGTCGCGAGTCGGTTTCCTCGATTCAACAGTTCATTAGTCGACGAGCGAATTATTCTTACGCCATGTAAGATTTTAGGTATATCTCCTTGTAACAGTGTCCACCCACTTTATTTAGGTCTTACCCTAGTGGCAGGACACTTGTCTGCGAAGCCTTGAAAAAGAAAGGTATACCAGAAGGATGCTTAGCAGTACAATTGATATCAATAACAGGAAAGTCCACGCGCCAGTATGATTCAGCGCTGAAACGATGGTGGATTTTTTTGTATTAGTAACAATGAACTCGTATACAAATCCTCCGTCCCAACCGTCCAACGGTTTTTTACTATGATTGAGAAAGAAGTAAAATTTATTTGCACTTTGACCACATGCAGAGTGGCTTTATCTTTATTATTAGGAGAAGAATTAAGCATACATTCCCATGGGAGTCGTTTTTGCAAAGGAGCCAATTCGTTTCATCCTAACGAGCGTAAATATTTAGAAATCTGAAATCCTCAACAAGCTGTGAAATATTTACAGATTATATATCCTAATAAATTGTTAAATTTAATAAGATTCACAAATAAACTTATAGCTATTCTTGCATTATGTACAGCGCAACGAGTGTACACTTCATCGTTAATAAGATTGTCAGACATTCAGATATTAGGAGCTGAAATGAGGATTCCTACAGCTTATCGTATACAAACCAGGGAGAGAAACAAAGTAGAGAATGTATTAATTTTACCATATTTCCGAGAACACCCAAGTTTCCGGCTTCATTGTTACTGTGTTAAAAACAAAAAACTGAGAGTTCTCAAAGTAAAAATGAAGATAGATTTTGCTCATGTTTGAACCACTTTATCATGCAGCAACAGCCCAGACAACAAGCAGATTATAATGCATGCAAATATAAACGGGATTATATTGTTTAAATCGCACCAAGCTTGAAAAATCTCCCTATTTGATCTCGAGGACGGGACAGCAAAATATAATTGTATGATCGATCGAACTTACCTGTAAGTGATGGTCGATCGAGATTATATGAACTGGCTCATCCCAAGAGATGAAAGGTCCTCACCCTTTAAAAATAATGCTCGCCCAGTGGACACATATTTGTAGTAGGGTCCTCGGTGGCGATTTACTAATCTTCAGAAAGATAACGACGTTTACGCGGCAGGAGGACGTTTTATGGCAGAGGGACTACGAGGCAGTAACAGAATGGAGGCCTTTTTTTTTTAATTTTTGGGAATTTCTGTGGAACCACCCAGTAAAAGTGCTACTATCTATTTTATCGCTTCAGATGAGCGAGCTCATCTAATCTCTATCGACTATCACTTACAGGGAAGTTCGATCAATCATAAAATTTTTGGACTAACTCTTTGGACGATGAAAAGACGCCGCCTGTCCCTGCGAAAATTACTAGATACGGTACTATGTTTTGGTCTGATGGGTTCCCCAAATGATGCGCAACATTCTTCAACGTTGTTCTCTTAATCTTCCTTCAATGACCAGGCAAACTTGACAATTAGTATCATCCTTTATCTGTTTTACAATCGGGTTTAAATTTCAGTGACAGCGAAAACGTACAAGGTTATAAAGTTTATAGGTTTCTTCTGACGAGCAATGACGTAGCTGTGATCATTATTACTTATCATAATTTTCGGACGATTTAAAATTATCGAATTGTGATTATTTAGAATATAACGAGGTTACCATCAAAAGGGTAATTTCCTTAAGAGCGTATACAAATACATAATTTTTGTAGTAATTCCATCCTAACATTGGAGCTCAACTATTAAAAAAAAAAGGGTCAAAACAAATTTGTGATTGTAGAGAGGAGAGAAGCTATACAATGACGATTATCGTTCAACGATAAAAGAAGAGGTGCACGGGTCTGCAGTCCACGAGACCTTCACAAGTATGTAAGTGGTCAATTAACGAATCAATTAGCCGAATGTATAGGTTAATAGATTAGTGCATTTGTTGATTCATGAATTTTTCAGGTCAACACCGAATATCTATTGGTGTGGTATCCATAAGTGAGTGGTCAATTAATGAATTAATTAAGAAATTAATCGTTCAATTTTCTTGGCTAATTACCGTAATTGCCATACAATTGTGCAGTTTTAGCTCAACAAAAAGAGGATGTATGTCACCATGTATATGAGATTAAGAATGGGTGGTTAATGAGAAATTTTATTAATTAATTTATGAGTAGGATTTGGAGTCGGAAAAAGCAGCACGTGGCCCAGTGTTCCTCAGTAGTTGATTACCGCCTAGAGCGAAATAGGTTTCTACATCGCATGTCTTTTTAGGAGAGGGAAATTTACAGCAGGATGTAACAGAAAGCTTATAAATCAAAAAATTTCACTCCTTATCAAATTCCGTGAAACGTGAAAAAAAACTCACGATGGGTGGTTTCCAACAAGAGACCTACTCATTTTCCATGCGTGTTCTTGAGAATTATCACTTCCGGAATTCTATGCGAAAAAAAATCATGTTTCATTATAGCAGGGGGTTAACACTGGATGACACGGAAACTTCCACGTTTAACAAATTACAGAAAAACGCTATTGGTAAAAACCAATAAGTAGACTACAACGTGACATTTTCCAGAATTTTTTTTCTTGGAATACCGTAACCGATGTGCGTCATTGGCCATATAGACTGTGCGCCCTACACACTGAAAACATTTTTGCAACCAAATAAATTTACTTGTTATAAGCAATTTATATAACTAGTGGACTGAACCGTGCGGATTTTTTAAAGGCATATAAACTTATTTAATTGAAGAAATGTTTTTACTCAATACACAATTTTAGAAAAAACAATTTGTGTGTAAGTCCATACACTCAAAACAATTCTTAGGAATCCCAATTCGAAAGTACAGCTGCAGTTTGCTTTTTTCCCTGCTCGTGAAGATTTAATCCATCGGAGAAGACCAAGCTTTGAAAAGAGACGTTCACACCAAGAGTCAAAAACCCAATTCAAATGTTAGCCGAAAAAAATAGAACAAAAAAAATAATTGACTTAAAAGTGACATCGAAGTGTTGTGCTCAAATAACCGAAAAGTCGAAATTTGGAGTTACGGTCTAAAACCAACATCATGAACTTTGGCAACTTCAACAGTCTCTCAAAGAGGGAGCATTTTCCTCTGCTGGAACTGTTTCAATTGCAACTAGATAAGGTGCATAGCGTTACTGCAGTTCACAAGTTGAAAACAAAGTTCGGGCATAGTGTACTTTTTTATTTGAATGGAAAGCATGAAGCTTTGGTAACTAAAAGACCATTCAATTATTTCAACACCCAACCGAAGCAATGGGAAAATTTGCAAGTCTTGTAATGGAAAGTGAAATGAAGATGGACTACTTCGGCGGACTATCCCTACTAGAAATTTCATTCGGCAAAGTGTTCGGCCCACATCCGGCATGCCGAATGTAATGTTCTGCGCTAATACGGTTAACCACATTCGGCGCGGATAAGGCGCGTTACGCACATCCCGCGTTTGGGCCGGATGAGACGGACCAAACGTTTGCCGGATGATAT
>JAPYZN010003125.1:0-10175 GCA_030522865.1 Psyttalia lounsburyi | reverse complement strand
TCAATAACTGGCGAACAAAATTTTCATTTAGTCCGTAACCGAACCCTCATCCAATGATTTTGTAATTTTGTTTTAGATATACTTCGAACTTTTTCTCTGTGATGTCACGGGAAATTCATATTTTCTATCGGAATAGATAAAGATGCTTGGAAAATGACTCCTCGAGGAGAACAAAAACTTGAAGAAAGGAATAAAAGCTCTCGTTGTATGCTAGTCTCAATCGGATAGCCGAGACGGAGGGGACGCAGGGAGACAGGTAGATGAGCTTTTGATGGGAATGTGGGGATTGTTAGGGGAGTCAAGCGATGCTGGCGGTACTGGGAGGTATGGTCGATAATGGTACGTCTGGCCCTTGGGCGTACGATCACCTAATTAATTCAAAACATTGTAGTTTCCCTGGGTACAGCAATGGAGATGTGGTAAACTCAAGAGCTTTGCATATATGGTAATTTTATGTCCTTTGACACTATTCATACTATCCCTTTGTATTCACTATTCTTGGAGACATATCACTACTGCGATTCTAGGAAATTTTGGATTTGTGGGAGGGTTGGCTCACTGTGAGCAGAGATCGTGCCATGGATTTTGAAAATTTAATGGGTTATGGGTTATGGGTTCACGGAGTTGTTAGGCTAAGTGCGGAGGTGACGTCTGAGGCTTTGGGATTTTGCGTAAGTACGAGTGGAGAGTGCTGGGGATAATGGATCTTGCCGTTATTCCTCTTAGAGATAGATGTTTGGGGAGTAAATCTGAGCGGTAAGTAATTAAACGACGGATCATCAAGTTGGACTGAGGGATTTTGGGGGTCAAGTTGTCTCATGAGTTGACCCGCAATTTCAGAAACTCTTCAATGCGGTCAATTTTTTTTCCGATTTCTAGTGAATATTTAATGAATGTCATTCGAGATTCCGACAATAAACGTAGTTTCCCACAAGACAGAAGCATAATAAATAAACCGTTGCCTCAGGTTTCGGAACAAAAATTTAGAGGTGCTATCTTCCCTGTTTACAAATGGAAGATCACTATTTCATGGAATAAAATGTTGTTGAACGAAATATGGTTATCAAAGGAATCAATCTCGAAGTATCCTCGGGGGCTTCAAACATCGATCATTATTCATACCACGACATTCAATCAATGAGTTTGTTATGATTATGAAACTCCTAGGGCGAATAGGATGTATGAGCAAATGGTGGTAGGATCCCGATCCAATCATTCTCGTATTACCGGCCGGTAATTTGTTTAGTGCGCGAGAGCCAGAGGTGTTTCCTTTCACAGACCAGTGAGAAATGGGGAAAAACGAGGGAATAACATCGTAGAACACAATGCCACTTATTCATTCGAGAAGAGAACCAACAGCTGTTTGCTCACCGGATTTTTATCGGAAATTGGATCCTGCTGCTGGAGTCTTGTTGTGAGACAATTAAATTGCACTGGTTATTTTGTTACACATTCTGCAGGAATGGAATTCCCGGACTGAAAATTGTGAGGAAATTGCCTCAGTACGGATGAACAATACTGATGGACCATTTACAATGGCGCATTACAAGAATTTAATTGAATTGAAGCTGCGAACGCTTCAATAGATACGATTATTGACTGAGCAACGGAGATCGACTATTATCATTGATTTCAAGAAGTTATTTATTCGGAGACGAAGATTGTGAATGGCCTGGAGTACAATGTCGGTGAAACTTTGTTTCTCCAGTTACACTAACTGTTTGTTTGAAAATCATTAAGACAATTTTTTATTTGAATTCGTCGAATTAAATACTAACAAGGAAAGATCTTTTGTTTCCTCGTCATTTACCATATTCGGTACATTTAATTATTGTTGTTCTCGAATTTGTAACACTGATGAGCGGCTCTTACAGTATATTCCAATGATTGCATTGAATTGGAGTAGACAACGCTTTAACTGGGCCGAGCATTGGATATGAGTAACGGAAATGGATGGCATTATGAGACTCATTAAATTTTGAAAGTTACATTTGTTCAGGGATTTTAATTGTTGAGCATTGACATACAGTGCCATTCAACCTTTGTAACTGTCATCGTACTAACAATTTGTTTGAAAAATATTTTTATCAATTGTTGTTTACACTCACGAAAAAACGAGATGTTGCGGACGCTGACCTGAGTAGAAAAGATGTGTCACAAATACCTACTTACGTTTAATTTTCTCACCTATAGGAAAAATAATAATATGATAGAATCTAAAGTAAAGTAAGGACTGGACAGAACGTTAAAATAGGTAAAAAGTCATAAAAGTCATAAACGTCATAATAACGTAAACGTAAAGTCATATAACGTGATGAAAAAGAGGTGGAAATACGTAACTAGCAATAAGGTGAGCGAGGAGAACTAAAAAGCAAACGAAAAGAGTCAGTGCGATGTCATTACCAAGTATGTCAAGCAGTAAATCTGTACACCAGCGACGCAGTCTTTACTTCTCTCACCCGTCGAGACCAAGGTTCCTAATCGAGCAGACCAAGAATGTGTTGTTTGACAACTTAATCCGGGTCGATTCCCGAAAAAAACGATATCAAAGACAAACCCGTGGCATGTTGATGTGGACCCCTCAAGGGGTAGCGGGAGAGCGAAGAATTTTTAAATACTGCAGTAATGACGGGATACATAATCAGTACATCAGATCACATCATCAGATCAGTTACATCCTTGTTCTTAGCCAGTGCGCTACAATTCGATCGACGAACATCTGAAATTTCGTCGTTTTTATGATCCAGTCCAGAACCAACCTCAAATTCAGCTAATTCTCGTCAAGAATTTGCTGAAGTTCCCCTGATCCAGAATCATCAATCACCGACTCAATCTACTCATTCTTGGAGACCAGGCACTGTTGGCAGAAATTTCTGATCACCAACTCGCCTGCAATCACGAGCTCCAGAATCTCCAGAATACTATCGCTCTTCAGCAACGGTCCCAGAGCCTCCACGAGACCCACCAACCCGTCACATCACTTCCCGGCAACTACCTCCACCAGCACCAATGAAGTTCAATCGTAAGTCATCCGTTCTTATTCATCATCTGCCTCCATCAGTATGTAATTGAATGCCTTGATATCTAGTCATTTATTCCGTGAATAAATACAATATCTTTATTATTATTAACATATGCGAGATTATTTCTCGCATCGGTACACTTCAGTGTTTGATCGTCGGCAGAGTGATCCTAAATAGTTATTAACAAATGGTATCATAACACGGACCGTGACTACGAACGATTTCTGATCGTTTGTCTCAAATAAATTGGATTTGATTCCCTCGCTTTAAATTAATCGCCTCCGTAAGAAAGATCTCATGAAAGACTATATGTTTTGAGTTAATTATCTACACACGATGTTTGTCCAATATAAATATTGCTGTTCTAAATCTTATAAGTTTCGGAATATACGGAGAAAACGAATTTTCAGTTTACGAAAGTTATTTATTCGCAAACGAAGATTGTAAATGCCTGGAATACAATGTCGGCGAAACTTTGTTTCTCCAATTACACTGACGGTTAACGTGATTCGTTTATTTGTACTTGTGGATTTCAGTACAGACGAGAAAAGATGTTTCGTTGGCTTTTCATTTATAATATTTGGTAAAGCCAAGTATGGTTATTCCCAAACGTGTACCACTGATGAACGACTTTTTATAGCGTATTGCGACGATTGAATTTTATTGGAGTTGACAACGCCTTAAGTGATCCGAATATTGAACACGAGTAACGGAAAGAGACGACTCATTAAATTGTGCGAGTTATATTTACTCAGGGATAAAAATTGTTGAGGATTGCCATCCGGTGGCAGTAAAACTTTGTAACTCTCATCATACTAACAATTTGTTTAAGAATCGTTAATATAGATTGTTGTTTACACTTGCGAAAAAACTAGATCTTGTTAAAGACGATGTGTTTTCAGTTAATTATCTGCACAAAATGTTTATCCGATGTAAATATTGTTATCTTGATCTCGCTATCTTTATAATTTTTTAAATATAGAGATAAAACGAATTTTATGTTTTCAGTATCACTCTCTGATTTTCAGAACTTGAGCAAAGTCGAATGTAAGCAAAACGCCCTGAAAATAATTTAAACTTATTACAAGACAGTTTTCTACGAGGATTGCAGAACAAATTCTGATTCTCAATATTTTTAACGAATGTTTAGTGATTATTTTTCTATTGCTGGAAATTTTCACTTGGAAAAAACTTGGTCTCATATTTTTTAGGATTAACAAATTACCACTCTTTTATTGTCGATAATCATTCCTCTCATGTTTATAAATCCCGTCAAAATATTCTTGACTCATTAAGGTAATGCGAGCTATTTTCAACCGCTGAAATTCACGGAAACAATCATGGCGAAACTCCTCGAGTATTCTACCCCATAGAATATACATCAATTCAGCAGAACCTCATTAAACTCGGTTGAGACTGGACCAATGCTCTTCCGGGTATGTTTCACGACATCCGTCTATCATTTGCCACTGGAGTACAGTTGAGCAGTCGTGCTGGTATAATTAAAAATGAAACGAACAACTTAATGTATTTTGGGAAACTACGTGACGATGCACTGTAGGAGTGAACATTCAAAGCATAACATCGATGGTAAGTCGATGGCAGCACGTGTACCACAATTTTCCCCCTCCTGCAATATTAGTTTATTATGAACTTTGTGTTTCACTGGGGACAAGAGATGGGGAGGAATTTTAATTTGCGAACGGGGGAAAATTCCAAGTCGGCAAATTTATAATCCGCAAAGACACAACCAACTCTACTCCAGAAGCCACGGTACACGCGCATGTGGAGAATGATAGAGTGAGGGGTGGAGAGAGGTGGACTGTACCATAAGTATGAAGAGACTAGTGCTGTGATAATTTCATTCTGGCGTATACATTGCGTGGGGGTGGAGAAGGACTCAGTTTATCTCCAGAGTTGGAAAATTATCCGGGTCGCAGTTGTACATAGCCTGGTAATTCCAAGGCTCTTTGAAGAATTCGGGACGAAGGGAGGAAATAACACGGAAGGTTTTCTTCTCCCCTTTGTCCTCGTGTTTTGCCATGGGTTTTATTCCCTCCTTGGAGTACATGGAAATAAATGGGTTATAAAATACGTCTCGAATAGAATTGGTTCGCAAGAATAAACTTGTGATAAAAAGTGCTCCTCGTATTTGTGAATGTTGAAGAACGTCAAATGAAATGACCTCGTATTATCATTTTCAATATCGTTCATTTCCATTTGCGCATAAAAGTTGATTAGAAAATACATAGAAGATGATTACTGATTCCAGTAAATTGATATGGCAATTTTTTATCTAAATTTCAGAGAGAGGCGACAGATGATCTCTAACAATAGATTACTCACAACTGAAAATTTCATGATGGCCATATCTTTGGAGCGAATTCTGGGTAACTTTCATCCGAAATATTCCATATGTTTGTTTACAAAATTTTGTTCTCCATGCTAAAGAGAAATAAGACGTTTACAAGCGCAGGTGATCTTATTTGGTGGCGGTTATTTTCGTCAATACAATAATTACCATTCCTGAAATGATGAAAATCATCGTCAACGTTCTTGAAAATTCCCCGCGTTAACCTCTTCGTGAATGTACAATTCAACGCTATTCATCGGCGAACGGCAATAATTATTATTCAAGGCACGATCTACTTCACGGTTGAAACTATTGCACTCTGTATCTTCGGTATAGTAGGTCTGGAAAATCTCGGTCAACGGAAGTAACCCAAGGCTGAAGAGATTAAAGCATTAAGCTTTTCCCAGGTACGATATTGGTAAAATGGAACTAGGAGGGAAAGCAAGGGAGTGGGAAATTTAATCCCATCGTGTGTCGCGCTTCCTAATTATCTGACAAACTTTGCCAAGGCTGGAACGAATCAAATGATGGCCGTGTCTGCTTGCATATTCCACCACCAATTTCCTGCTTGCAGTGAGACCGTAAACTGAAAAATAAAATTAAACAGAAAGGAGGAGAGGAAATGAATGGATGTGAAATGAGAGAAGTGAAAAAGTTCTCCAGAGAGTGCAGTGGACTTTTTTATTCAATCCCTCGCAAGTATTTTGTAAAAAAAAAAAAACGTAACGAACCGTGCGGTAGTTGGAGTCGGAATGTCAAACAAAGTTGACGATCATGCATCTCATGAAAAAAATAAAATTCGGACCGCATTTCCGGGTTTTTTCTTTATCGCAAACATAGTCTCCCGAATTTTTCCCCCAAGTTTTCTCTTTGTACAACCACGGTGAAAAATAAAATATATAATTCTGCCAATCATATTTATTGCGAACAACCAAATGTACAAAATTGCCGTAGGAAAATTCACTTTAAATTCTTGTCAGAAGAATATTTGAATGGCAGAATTATATTTTTTTTCTGGACGAGTGACTTATTTTCATCCTACCCAGACAATTTACGAACCCAGTATACTAATTAATTATCAAAAAAATAGCATGCAAACCGGCGAAACGTAAAACAAATTTTTTGACAGACTAGAATCCAAGACCCGTGCATCCGTGCCTGTCCGACTCATTCTTGCTATTCTGGCCCTTGCGTGGATGGAGGTGGTACTGCCACGTCCGGACGTAAATTTTTACGGTTGTCCAGGCATCATGAAATTATTTACGAGCCACTGTATAGAGACTGGGCTAGAAGACCCGGGCAATCCGTGAAAGAGGAAAAAATCTGCACGGATCGATTTGACTTCAGGCGCTACTTTATTATGACAGTAACATGCACTTTGTTCAAAGTGTTATTGTCACGATATATATTGTATCCTATCGATTAATCGAATTCGTTTCAATCAGGTCCATTGATTAGATTTTAATGAATTGCCGGTGAATTCCTGGGTGTTATTGAATTCTCCGGCTCTCAAGCTTCTTGCCGTTCATTTAGGAACGTTTACCGTTCATATGTCATAAAGTTTGTATCATTCCATATGTTGCTACGTGATTATTTAAAAGAAAACCTTTTGATAAATTTTTCGCTGACAACTCTCAATATATGTTTATCAATTGTATAAATTATTCATGTGATAATCATAAATTTCCAACCAATTTCCATAGTAATGGCATTTCCATCAATCATAATCGTCTAAACTGAGGCCTAAAGTTCTGCGAGCAGAAAGCTTTCTCTTAATATACTTCAATTTCACTATCTCATGAAAATATGAATCCCGCAATTGGTATTCAAATTCAGCAATTCCAACGTGATAGTTTATTGATATTAGAGTCCATTGAAACAGTGACAAGCAGTCTTCCGCTCCTTTGTTGGGATCTCAAGTATATTGCTCATGATAGTTTGTGGTTATGGGTAATTTGGAACAGGATTCATGAGCAGCGGGAATTCGCAACGAATAAAACTGATTTTTATCATAAGAACAACTCAGTTCTCACTCAACCAAATACTATCACACAATCCGTTGACTCCTCTTGATCAACGGAGTTTGCATCCGTCACGTAAACTAATTAGGTCAATAAATTGGCAGTTGATTAGCTTGACCCTTGGTATTCCTATCTCACAGAATCGTCTGAAGTGCTCCACAAACGTCTTTGAGTAGTGTTGGAGAACATTCCGTCGACCCTCAAGTTTAATATGTTCTATGTGCGGTTATCTTGATGTATCTAAATTTCTGCATCTCTTGCACATGCAAATTTATGCAACAATCCAAACATCAAAGTTAATTAATATCAAAGCTAATGGACGAAGCGATAATGAAACTTCGTCTGTTGAATTGGCGACTGCCTAATGTCACCATACCAACTTGACAAATGTAAAACAAACCCTGATAACTTCCTTCCCAACTCCATGAAGAAAGAGAAAATGAAGAACCACCTTGAGCCAATCTGATAAATTACTTGATAATAAACTGGCCGTGAATCCTCAAGTATCGGTCGTAGTATTCTTATGATATATGATCACTAACTTCTTTGAGGGGAGCGTTCTCCTGACTTTCATGTTTCATACACTCCATACAGAAACGTTTATCTTGATATTTCAGAATTTCCGCACCTCTTGAAGATACCAATTCATTTGACAATTCAAACATCAAAGTTATTTAATATCAAAGTTAGTGGACGAAGCGATAACAAATCCCTTTCTGTTGATTGATCGACAGCCGGAGTATTTTACTCCTATCGCGTTATGATTCTGAATGACTTGAACTTCTTTATGAACAGTGCAAATATGACGGCGAAATCCTTTCTAATAATATTCTTGCCAACTTCATAGTTTGAGAATGAATACCAAGAAAGAAGAATGAGAGAATGGTAGAGTATCAATCTAATCCCAATAGATACTTTGTTTAAATTCCGACTGTAACCATCACGGTATCCACTGAATCCTCTTAATGATTAATTTCGATTAATCATGTTAAATAATCTAGTGGGAAGAAATTGCCAGTTAACTCTCTTGATATAGTACTTAGTATATCTATCATATACGATCATCTGAAGTGTGCCACAAACTTCTTCAAGTAGTGCTGGATAACGTCTCTCTCTCCACTCTCAAGCTTCATACGCTCCATACCTAAATGTTTATCTTGATATATCAAAATTTATGCTCCTCCTGAACATCCGAATCTATTCAACAATCCAAACAGTCAAGTTAATTAATATCAAACTGATAGATGAAGCGATGATAAATCCTCTTCTGTTGATTTCCCCGAAAGTCTGTTTATTTTACTCCTTTTATGATAAGGAATCCTGGAACTTTCATATTATCAGTGTAAATATAAGAGCTAATTTTATCATAACTTTCCTCCATTCCTCTATATTTGAAAAATTAATGCAAATGAAAATAAGGACCTTCATGGATTGAACTGAATTTAGTAGCAAAGCTATATTTCCATCTGACTACTGCCATGACTCTATCCACTTCATCATCGGAATTTATATCAATCATGCCAATGAATTACGCCGTAATAAAGTGGCAAGCTATCCCTTTGGTGATGGTATTTCTACCACACGTAATCATCTGAATCAGTATATAAACTTTTTCGAGTACTGATGAATAGTGTTCCGTCGCCTCAAGCTTCATGGCGCCATATGGAAAGGTTCATCTTGATATATCAGAATCGCTTCATCACGTAAAGGTACAAATTCATTCAACCCGTAAACTAATTAATATCTAAATGAATGGAAAGGCCAGTCATAAATTGTCTCGTGGTGATTCGATGACAAGTAGCAAGTCCATGATACTACAAGAATAAGTGCAATGATCAATCGCTTTACTTCTATATCAATAATGCAAATGTGGAAGGGAACCTTCTGATAACTGTCTTGCGTGCCAATTTCGTAATTTGGGAATAGTTACATGGATGAATCTGATGTCAGTAGCTATTCTGTCACAAGAACGAAAAGTACATTTCGTGTAGACGCTCTCACGCTATGTCTGGACTCCTCTTAATCAACGGAGTTTGTATCAATCATGGGAATTAATTACGTGGTAATAAATTGCCAGTCATCAGGTGTGATCGTCTGAAGTGCTGCATGATTTTCTTTGAGTAGTGTTAGGTAACGTTCACTCAAGTCTCAAACTTCAGACGATCCATATATAAACCTGTATATCAAGATATTCCAATGTCTACAGCTTCTGAAGATACAAATTGTTGAAAAGAGGTTGCGAAGCCAGCCTGGTTACCGATCGTAATGATTTATCGACACCTGCAATTAATTATAGTACCATCGCCGCGCACGTCAATATACTTGGTCGATTATAATGGCGGAGAAGTAAACACTACAAAACAAATTTTCTGCCCATCAAATATTCTTCTAACTAGAATGTAAAACGGGTGTTACTATAGGAATTTTGGCCATTGGATTGTGCAAAAAAAATATGGTTGGCAAAATTAAATTTTCAATTTAAAATTAAAATTCAATCTCAGCGCATGTGCTAATTATTGTTCCAAATGGTCTCTTGCTTCAAGGAAATGATCAGTAATATGTTTATTATTACTCGAATTAATTTTGTCCATTCAAATGATTTTGCACATCTACATCACCAGTTGATTAAACACGCCAAACATAAAAGTTGATTAATAGTAATTTATGTCTAATTAATCTGTGTCTCGTCTTCACGATAATTTTTACTAAAATTTGGAAGAAACTGAAACAACCAAGCTACCGTATTTTCACTTGATGGGTTATGAATTGTCAATAGAT
>JAPYZN010003124.1:0-10175 GCA_030522865.1 Psyttalia lounsburyi | reverse complement strand
CTGTGGTTACTTACCCTCCTAGGAGGATAAATTTTACTTATCGGGCAGTTATGGCAGCCGATAAGTCGCAATTGGTTGAGTCCTAGCAACATAAAATTCTGTATGCAATACGTGCGTTTTAGATTTTCTTGCCCGTGAGATTGTGACACTCGCTTTCGGTTCGTGCCACAACCTTGCCACGAGCAAGAAAATCCAAAACGCACTGGTTGCATAATAAACTATTAAAATTCCATAGAGAAAAGGAAAGAAAACAAATAGAGACAGTGTTCTTTGTATATAAATGTTATATTCATATATTCCGAAAGTACAATAATTCGTTCGCGTACGATCTCAAAAGTAAACCGTAATATGAAACATCTGTGTAGTTTGACTGACACGAGTATAATAAATAATGCCGGAGATAAGATGCATATTAACCATCAGATTCGAGAGCTCCATCATCATGAGAAAATGGAAACTCTTTATTCACCTAAACTGGACGACTTGAGAATTCATTAAATAAAAAATGATCAAGCACCATTTTGAACAGTAGCCAAATACTCGTTGTACTTTTTAAGCTGCGCCTGCTGCAGCTTCTGCAATTTCTTTAATTGTCCCTTGCTGATCTCCTTTCCCTCGGTATCATGGGTGGGCAAGCCAGTATCATCAAACTTTGAGTACTTGTCCGTCTCTGCTCTGAACATTTCGCCAGGTGGAATTTTCCTCTGCGCCTCTTTAGCCGCACTGGCAGCGGCAACCTCAGCCTGCTTCCTTATCTTTTCTGCTGCCTTCTCTGCCTCCAGACGTTTCTTCGTTTCTCGCTCCTTCAATAATTCATCTCGATTGACTAATTTTATACGGCATGAGCCAGTCTCATCATCCTCCAGTCGCACTCCCACATTCGGTAATACTTCGTCTCGCAGTCTGTCGCATTCTTGAAGAATTTCATTTGCTTTAATTGCCTTAGCTTGATTGCGTATTTTCTCACGAAAATCGCCGATAATGTCTAAATAAGGCATTACTGTCTCCTCAATATTAACATTTGTAGAGTTACACTCAATGGGAAAACCAATCCCATCATTGGAGTCTGTGATTGCTCCAAATGTTATGAAAATCTTGGTGATATACACAGCGATATCGCGAAGTAGAAGTGTATTAGGTGGATTTGTTTCCTTGGTATAGACGTTGCAGTGGCCAACGAGATCTCGAATTACATCGAGAACTGTTCGCGTATCGATATTATCGCACAGTGCCACATGAACTGCATCCTTAGCAGCTAATAATTTCTTATTCAAGTCAAGTTCAGGCTCGTACCACTTGCTAAAAGTCTTGAGAGTTGTACCCGTCCCCAGAGATCTAATTTTACACTTGACATTGAGGAAAAATTCATTCAAAAACTTCTCATACTGCACTGCCATGTCCATTGTATTGTCACTGTAATCCAGGGTATCTTTCCAAGAGTGCAATAAAAATGCCAGTCTCAATTGTCTTGATGTGTGTTTTTTGAGTGCCTCCTGAATTGTAATGAAGTTCTTCAATGACTTGGACATTTTGCAGCCAGAGATGGTCAAATGTCCTGAGTGTAGGAAGTATCTGACCCAGTGGGAGTTATCGAAGTAAGCCTCAGCCTGGGCCAATTCGTTGTCGTGATGGGGAAATTTGAGGTCAACGCCGCCTGTATGCATGTCCAGGCTCTCTCCGCAAATCACTGAAGCCATAACAGAGCACTCTATGTGCCAGCCAGGCCTACCCTTGCCCCAGGGGCTGTCCCACCAGGGCTCACCAGCTTTGGAGGACTTCCAGAGAGCGAAATCTGTTGCCGAACGCTTCTCCGAGAGTCTTTCTTCTGATATGCACAGATCACCCTCGCCCTCCTGAAGACTCGAGGCGTCTCCATAAGCTTCGGGGACTAGCTTTGCGTAATGATGATTTTCTTTCTTGTCAAATCCACCAACATCAAAGTATACTGATCCATTGCTCTCGTACGCAAGTCCACGATCAACAATTTTTTCAATATAAGCTATTATTTCGGGAACGTATTCACTGACCCTTGTCAACACATTTGGCCTCAAGATGTTCAGGGCGTCCATATCTTTGTGATACTCGGTCTCCCAGTGCTGCGAGAGTTTATTGAATATTGCATTATCAGTAACTGTGGCTCCGGATTTCTTATCCAACCAGTCGGACAGTGGATCCTTTGCTTCAGCCAGTAAAATCTAAAATGTTATTTAAAATGGGAATTATTGGGGAAGTTTATGTGATAATTTCATGATGTTTATTATAATTCTTCAATCATTTCACCTTTTGATGATCTCTGATGGCTTCATCGTCTCCCCTCTTGACGGCTTCTTCAAGATTGTCAACGGCTAATTTGACCTTTCCCAACATTTTCTCTAGCATGACGCGCTTATCCGTATCAGTTGTGGTTCTAACTGTATCTTCGAATGCTGACATGACGCTTTTTGCATCTTCCAATACTGCATCTAGAGATTTTTCCTCCTCTAGGTATTTTTCGTAGAGGTGATTTTGTCTCGCTCGCTTGATGATTTTGTCGTCGATGTCGGTTATGTTCATCACGTATAGAACATCGTAGCCGAAGTAATCGGATAATACTCGTCGTAATATGTCGAAGGATATATAGGACCTGATGATAAATCAGAAATGTACTGGAATATTTGATTTAGATAATTTCTTTCTGTCAATACGTGAGTGATTACGAGATGGACAATATTACTTCCCAAGCTTTTAAGTTCGGCTCGGTTTTTGAGCTAAAAATATTTACCCAGTCAGGGGGCATGTGCGCAACCGGATGTCTCTATGTCAATTATTGGTTTATCTTTATTTTGGAGATAAAAGTTAGAGAGTTTGAAGTAATGATTTCGAGTTGTACCCAATCTTTTTGTTTTCATTAAAAATTTTATAAAATTTATCAATGAGAGCGGTTTTTTAGTTTTGGTCAAATAACTTGAGACAATTAGACAATTTTTTTTTCTTAAAAATTTTTAAATCAGACATAGATTGAGGAACTTTTAAGAAATCCTTTTCCTTACAGTTAATTCCACTCTACAGAAAATTTTTAGATGAAATTTTGATTTTAGCGTCTCGGTATCGAGACATTTCAGAAAAAATTATTTTTGAATCTTTTGAAAGGCGGGAACTTGCGAAAAAACGGAAATTTTGAAAAAACCGACGGGGTACGGCCAAGCATCAACAATTAAATATTTTCAAAAATTTTCTCTAACAGAATTAAAAAATACGCAAAAAATCATTCTTTTTTTTCGAAAAGTCCAGATAATTTTTAACAAAATCGATATTTTAAAATAATTCTTTTACAGTGGGAAGTGCGATTTCCATATCTTCGTCAATAATTGGCTTAGAGAGCTCCGGTTGAAAAACAAACCAGAACTTGTAAAATTTGGAGCCACTATTTTATTGACATAGTTGAATCCTATCAATTTTTTTTATTCAGTTTATATTTCTCCAAGAGAGATAAATATTAATTTAACCGTTCAAATCGACTCTCATTGATTGTCCCAAGTAAGCAATTGAAATTATCAACAAAATAAAAAAATAAGCAGTGCATATTTTGCTTACACTAAACTGCAAAATAATACTACTTGGAAATTTCTTGACTTCAGCACAAATTGCCCCTTCAGCAGGAAGACTGAGAATGATGCAATTGTTTACATTATGACGGGGAACTCCAATGGATCAATTACAAGTGGTAATGATAGAAGCTAATGAGATACTGCGAATATACAGCTACACAAAAACGATAACTTAATCCAAAATGAGATGATTTTTGATTACCTCGCATGACCCATGTGCGATGCATCATAGACAGTTGGTCCACAGCTGTACCAGAGAACTCGATTCCCATGTTGGGGTATAAAATCCTCTTTCTGGCGTGTCAAACTGTTGTAAAGCTTCAAAGTAACACTGCCCTTTCTCACTGGCGGGTTCCAAGTGGGTTGGGTACGTTTCGACATTTTTCCAAAAAAATTGATTTGCAATCGCTGGAGTAATTTGTTTACGTGTCACCTGAGTAATTACGTACGTTGTGAGTCACTGATAAAGGCGAGAAACTTATTTAAAAAAAGAAAATGCAAGGAACAGCGGCACTTTTACGATGACTGTTGGTTGATATTTTGGAGGCAATGAGAATGTATTTTTTGGAGAAAATAATTCTTTTGGTTTTCTTACCACATGCGAGACTCTTCCGGTCCTTTTTGAGGTGCTTCTGCACGAGTGAGGGATGTTGAGCAGGTGTTGAAAATGTGTACGGAAAATCTTCATAATGAAACTTGCGTCGAACTGGAGATGCGACAGACTTGGCAATATCAGGAAATTAAATCCGTTGGAAAATCTCTTCATGCGGCAACAAGAAAATGGATATAATTCAGCTAAGCATGAATGTATTCTTAATCTGCAAAATTGCAATTTGAGGGATCTAAAAGTTTTTATTGTTCAGGATATTTTTCAATCTGTTGGGAGAGTAGTTTTGATTTTGATTTTTCGGGCTTGACTGTTGGTCAACTTTGGTGAGAGCGTTTTGAGGCTAGTTCATGTCGTTGCGGAGTGGAGTGAACCTTCTGGCCCGGATTTTACTTGTGTCGAAACGTGGAAAGATCTGTCGCGATGCAAGTGCCTGCGGTTTTTATGGATTTACCCCCTGAGGATCAGGTAAGCCATCATTTGGATCATTTTATACATGTGGAAATTGTGTTATGGGTGGTAGGATGTGGACATGCCACTTTCCTTTATTCTAGCAAGACAAGATTGCAGATTGAGGTTAGATTTTGAGGCTCACAATGTGTCATGTGTCGGTTTTTACATTGCACGAGTTACGAATGAACCATTCCATCAAATATGGATGAAAAATATTATCCCAAAATTTTTCTAGATCTTTTCGGTGTTTCCCGTTGGAAAATTTTGGAGAACTGGAGAAAAATGTGCGTATTTGGGGAGCTCTAAGGCAATGAGTGACGAAGATATGAAGTTTTGTTTCTGCGGTTTCGGAAGAATTTTTCTCGACTTGGATTTTAGTGATATCAAAATAGTCGAACGAATAGATTTAACTGGAAATTTTGAAACTTTTCTTTTTGTAATTACATTTTTTAAGATTTTTCTGTAGCTGTGAATGCTTTCTAGCTGGACCTAAAAAGACAATTATGTTCCAAAGACGAAAAAACAAACTTCACTATCTTCGTCAATAATTGATTTTGTTGCGCTAATTTTTGGGGTTCCTCCATATTTTTCGGTAGAAAACAAAGAAACCAAAAAATTTTAAGTAATATTCCATATACAGATGTAGTAGAACTGCTCAGATGAGAAAAAATTTAACAAGTTTCTCTGGAGATTACTGTATTTACTATGAATACTTATTTAATTGCTTTTTCTTATTTTTAGGCTCAGGAGCTGCGAATTTACTTCAAGAGTTTAGGTGCTGAAATAAGTGATGAAAAGTCGCCCCGTGGAATCGAAGATGATTTACACAAAATAATAGGTGTCTCTGACGCCTGCTTCAAAGAGGGCAACGAGGTTGAGATTGAGAATATTCTCAATGACATTGTATCAATTCTGATCCATATTCCAGTGGAAAGAGCTGAGAATCTGATCCTCGCTTTCTGCGAAAAATTGAAAAAAGCCCCGGGTCAAAAGTTAGGGCTGGTCTGCCTCAAAGCTCTTTGGCTTCTCTTCCAGTCACTCGAGGAAAAGTCTCCTATGAGATATCACGTTTATTATAATCTCGTGCAAGTTGCTAGGAATGTGGATCAAGTCAAAGCGGTTTACAGTGGAGTTGAGCAGTTGAAGGAGCAATTCAAGGCATTTCCACCGAATAATGAGCAAATGCAGAAATTACTACGTTTGTTGCATGAAATTTTGTTGAGTTGTAAGCAAGGGTAAGTGTCACTGATTGTTCTCATCATCTTTAAAGATTGGAAATGTGTGCAATTTATTATTATGAATAGTCAACTGTTGCAATTATTTGCTGTAAACATAGTTTTTTCCTTGCATTGATTAGATTTAATGGCAGCATTCTATTTCAAATTCAAGTTTTTAAAAGTTTTCTTCAATTTTTCGTTAATTTATCGTTGGAATTGAATCCTTTTTCTTGCAACTGTAGGCATTATTTATGCCCTATCCATCGCCAATAATTAAAATCGGCTTCATTGATCCTTTTGTTATTTATCGTAGACTTCTTAAAAAATCTGCTGTCCCACAACGAAACAAAATAATTTCGGAATTTATTGAATAATAGATAATCGTCAGAATATTTATTGACCGAGTTTGAAGAGGAAGGCACTTATCTGTAAAAGAACCATTCGGAAGTCTATTACTTTTTAATAGGAAACATAATTACCATACGAGCAATTCCACATGAAATGCGAAATTAAAAAACACTCATGTTTGCGATTGTCTTTTTTGCCAGTGACTTATGAATTTGTAAACATTATTACTTTTGAAAGTTAATGATCAATCATCTAATTTCTGAATTTTTTCCACGTCTTTCTCAGAAGAAAATGAAATTGATTAATTCAACATGTAAAATAATAACTGCCCTTCACTGAAACTATCGGTAACCATGTGCCCCTAAAATTTCAGAAAAAAAAAACAATTTTTCAAATAATTGTCCATTGAAAGAAAAAAATGATTTTGCAATAACGGCTTTAAAAATAGAATACATTGAATTTAGTGGCACTTATTTTAATGGTCTTGTAATTACCTTCAAAAATTTACCCCCTAATGTTTAAATTCAATGATTTTATCATTGAAACAGAAAATAAAATTAAAAAAATGACAATTGTAAACAAAATTTTAAAACGTTGAAAAAAAAATCAAATTGCTCTAAAAAAATTATGCAAGTTTGGTCTCATACACTACGTCTCAGAAAAAAATCGCGACGACAATCGGAAGTATGAGATTTTTATTTCAGTCCGCATTTGAGGTGGAATTGCTCATGTACCAAAAACAATTCCCTAATAATTTTTTCTTCTGTTTGTGCAGAGATCAAGCTGCAGCAGTAATGGTAGAACTCCTGGGCACATACACCGCTGAGACAGCATCAGAAGCACGTGAAGATGCGATGCATTGTATTCAAGCAGCTCTAGCTGACCCAAACACTTTCCTATTGGATCCATTGCTGGCACTCAAACCAGTTAGATTTCTGGAGGGTGAACTTATTCACGATCTTCTGTTTATTTTCGTTCAAGAAAAATTGCCATCTTATATACAGTTTTATAGTAATCACAAGGAGTTTGTGGAGCACACTGTCGGTGAGTGTTGCAAATGAAATCATAAGAAGAATAATTAAAAGAGGGGCGGTTTGTCTCCCAATTGACGTTCTGTATAAAATTTCCTTACTGATGAAGTTTTCGTCGACAGGTTTGAATCACGAGCAGAATATGAAGAAAATGAGGCTACTAACTTTTATGCAGCTAGCTGAAACAAACCCGGAAATGTCTTTCGAAACAATTCAGAGCGAGCTCCAGCTTGAGGAGGATGATGTTGAGAGTTTCATCATCGATGGTAAAATTTTTAAGTTAATAAATAAATACACCGACGGCAGTGGCCGTGTGGTTAGAGTGCTAGACCAAGGATCCGGGTTCGCTTCCCATCACCGGCGGTCAAAATTTGTAACAATTTGTAGTACTCTGATCTCACGATTCACTGCCGAGCGGGAGTCTCCTAAAAAAGGGACGACTCTACCTGGCCAAGGTTTTCTCCTCAGGATGAGGTTTTTCCTTGGTCCTCGGCGAATGCGGTACAGCGGGGTCGCGAGGTGAGAAGGGTAAATACGTAAAAACCCGAGAGGGTATACGTGAGGACAGGGGAAAAAAAAACATAAATAAATCAATACAGAATGTCCCTGCATACTTTTGATATATTGTCTGGCCACTTTTTCTGGACGAGAATGCAAGTTACAGGGCACATAAAGTGAATCTATACTGGCTCAATAATTTCTCATTAATTATTGAGTTATCGAGTTATTCGACATTTGAAAACTCTGTTTAATAATTCATTAAATGCAAAAAATGCAAGGAAAATTGTGTGATTTATTTTAATAATAGCAGATTATTGGAAATTCATCGATTGGCTTTGGCAGTAATTAATAAACGTTTTTTTAATTACACACGGCCGGTTGACTCATAAATAATCAATTGTTGATTGATTGGTAGATGAAAATCGGTATAAAAAAATCGAATGTCATATTTCAAAGGAAAAAAAAGTTGTTTTAAGTATTTGCGACTTTATGTGGACATTATTAATAATTCAATGAAAAAAAATCTTCAAGGTATGTAGAAAAGTGGTAAGGGCAAATCTAGAGCTAATTTTGTTTTTTCTTCTTTTATTTTTCTAGTCCTAAAAACTAAACTCGTGCGTGCCCGTATGGATCAAGCAGGTCGAAAAGTCCTCATTTCCTCCACAATGCACCGAACGTTTTCAAAGCCCCAGTGGATACAATTGAGAGATCTCCTGGTAGCATGGAAGACGAATTTGTCATCGGTTCAGGATGCCATGAAATCAGTGGCATCAGCACAGATGGAACTTGCGGCAAAAACTAAAGCCCCATTAGCTCACTAATAGTACTAGCAGTTTTTCTTGTTCTTGAAAGTGAATTCAGCGAACGAGAAACTCTCAGTCATTGGAGAGGAGCAATTGTGACATTCCATCGTTCAATGTCACGACGAATGCTTGAGCCAACACTTACACATCATTCAGACAGGACTAATTAAATTATGAAGAGAGGAAAGCGATAAACAGCAATTTTCAAGCATTATTTCCACAGAATTGGACAAAGTAACATAAACAAGATGAATAATAACCTAGAAATTGATAGGAAATCAATTTTTTTGTACAAAACCTCGTGGATTTCAGTAACAGAATAAAAATAAATTGAAAATTTGATAACAGAATATCTATTTCTGAAATATGTAATACTACATTTTGTACATTTTCACGTATGAAAGCAGTTACAACTTTTGAATTTTTTCTTTTGAACAATCACTCGAGTCGTTATCTTGTAGAATTCTCTTTTGAGCATTCTGATTTATTCTATCATCCTCGGGCTTCATCTGTGATTTTTTTCGTTCAAGGAGAACTCTCTGATAATCCTCCTCGCATAATAAACTTTTTTTCATCTCCTCGTAAACCTTGATATTAGGAAGAACAATAGCGAGGTAACCGCCTTTGTGCGGTGGCTGTGTGATCAGTTGTGGATTTTCTACAAGTGTCTCATTAACTTCAATTAATTTACCCATCATACAACATTTGATGTTCCATTTTTCGCCATTCGAGCAGGATATTATACAAATGTTGGAGCTCTCCTGCAATGGTTGGGCTCCATGTTTTCCCTTTCCTGAGACTTTGTTTGCAGTTCTATCCAACTTGTCCGTCACTTTGAAACTTATGCTGTCGATTTTCACTTCTTGTTGAAGCACTGGATGACTCGGGGCCAGGGTCAACATGCAGATACGATTACTGTGGATTCTAATGCAAATGTCGTCCAAGGACTTTTGAACATCGACTTTGTAATATGGGGTGAAATAGCGATCTGTGACACTGGGGAGTTGTACGTCCAAGGGAACTTGGTCAAGCATGTCCGAAATGTCGTTGTCCTCTGGAAATTCGAAGGAATCATCCTCTGGAATGATATCCTCCTCCTCCGGTTTGGTTACTCGCTCTACTGATGTCTCCGCCATTTCTGATTTACTTACACCTCGGCGGAAGCTTTCTCACGTTTCAACTTCTGTTTATACTCTTCCTCACGGCGTCGGGATTTCTCGGCGTTCAATGCCGCGCAATTGATTTTCTGCAACATAAAAATACGGAGATAATTAACTGATTAGGGTATGAGCGGGTTCACCATGTCTGCAGACAAAATATTTCCTTCAACTCAATTATTAATGGATATATGAAACATTTTTTTTTCTTTTTTTAAAACAAAATTTACTGTCTTGATTGCCATTGGGAGATCCTTTTACCAGCAGAAAATATATTGAATAATATTTATAGGTTTCGTTCATAATTGAAACGTGAACTTTTTAATACCGAGACTTTCCGGAATTTCTTAGGTATGGATTAATTTTGATAGACAAGAGGCGAAAAGAGTTCAGGGTTCTGTTGTTGTACAACAGAACCCAGAACCTATTTTCCAATAGAGAGTAAATCAAAACATGCAGAGATGCTATCCA